>JAUUTY010001190.1:0-82463 GCA_030979885.1 Lolium multiflorum
GATCCATGTGGATCCTTGTTGCTCATAGAATTGTAATCTCTGGGATCATTCAACCCAGGACGGCTTATGCGGAGCCTGTTGCTACTAAGATGTCACTGTAAAGGCTTGCAGCATGTGCCGAAGGTGACGTGTGACTCTCCTGATGAGTTCCCAGTGCCAGGTCCACTTGAGAGACTGAGCCTTCATCACTCACACCATATTGGTCGCTGACACTGAGCCAAGAGTGGTTTCAGTCTCCTGTGTGGAAGCCGGAGGAAGAGAGCAGCTAACGGCACAGTTAACTTCCCGTCGCAGGCTCTGCACGTCTTCGTCCGAAGGAGAGATAGGATCTAGTCCCTCTAGCGCGCCTTCGGGTTGGAACCCTTTGAACTTGATGCCGTGCGACCGGGTTTTCTCAAAAGCGTCGATGAGATCGGCTTCCAAGATGGCCTTGAGATCATCATATTTCTTCTTATGCTCAGGAGGCAGATCTTCATACTTGACCGGTTCTTCCGCCATCCTCGGATTTTGACGTTGTTGCAAAAGATGGTCCCACCGGCGTGCCAATGTGTTGCTCGCAAAACCCACCGGCGAGCAAAGGGTTAAGCAACACGAAGAGCCGGAGGTTTGCCACAGTGTGGGGCCCCGGTCCCTCGACGTCGTCCCGCAAATGTTCCGGCACCGTCCTAGCGGTTGCAAGGGCGCGCCACCTGACCTATACCTGGTCGAAGGTGTTGGATTGCTTCGATTAGTTTCCTCCATGGCAGACTACATGTAAACATTAAATACGAGCCCGATCGGCTCTCAGTTTGCCCGGATCGGCTCACAAAGCCGATCGCCCCATGGTTCACGTCGGGTTAACGATGACATGGGGCTCCTGCTTGATCAGTATAAAGTAACTAATCCACGACAATTTAAGGTTTTCACCGTATGATCGGAACATCCTACGCGTAGTTGAGCCTAATAGACACGGAAGATAATGGAAAACTAACCCTAAAAGAGGCCTAAAAACCAACATTAAGTTAATTCCCGGAACATCCCTCTTAGGACTAACAAACCATACATAACGCACTACCGGATCGTTCAACCCGTTTGCAAGGCCTAACCATACGGATATTAAACACCATCCCTGAAGAATCAAGGAGCAACTATAACAGACGGATCTACTAAACAACGAACAAGCAAGGCGCTGCCCTTACACCTGGATAGGTGTAAGGGCAGCTAGATATCGAGGGACGGCACAGCTAAGAAGATATGCATAAGAAAAGCATCTATGCAAGCCCCAAAACATCTACGATAAGTAGTGCTACTCGCCATCAACAACGCTTCAGCACGAGCAGCACAAGGTAAACGAATAAACGTGTGCTGCCTAGATCGCAAGATGCGATCTAGGCAGCATGATGCCTACCCGGAAAACCCCTCGAAAGAAGGGGTGGCAATGCGCCCGATTTGTGTTTGTTGTGAACGTGATTGTCCTCCTTTCGATAACCCTAGATACATATTTATAGTCCAAGGACTTTCTAATTGGCTGCCCTAACCGTGTACGGGTTAAACTCTATCTTTTAATTCTAAACTAAGATGATCTACTATATTACGACATGGGCAGACTAAGCCCAAACTCTTCGCAAGGCCGTTTCTTAAAGATGCTCCACGCTGCAGCCTTTCAAGCCCACTTTCTCTACGGCCCATCTCCTGATTTGGCCAAAATCTGGTGATAACACTTGCATAAGAGTTAACTCATAAGCAATAAATTCTAAGTAGAATGCATTGAAGGAACACAAAGGATAATTAAGTTTCAGCAATTGCTTTCAACTTGTAACATGTATATCCCATGGATAATTGTCAACATAGAGTAATATAACAAGTGCAATAAGTAAACATGTAAGAATCAATGCACACAGTTTGACACTAGTGTTTGCTTCTAAGATAGAAAGAAGTAGTAACCGACTCAACAATAAAGTAAAAAGAAACGGCCTTCTCAGAGGGAAGCATGGATTACTATTTTTGTGCTAGAGCTTTTGTTTGAAACATAGAAACAATTTTGTCAACTGTAGTAATAATTCATATGTGTGCTATGCATAATACTTCCTACAAGTTGCAAGTCTCATGCATAGAGTACTAATAGTGCTCGCACCTGGTCCTATCAGCTCTGATAACACGGATTATCATTGCATGACATATGTTTCAACCAAGTGTCACAAAGGGGCACCTCTATGCCGCCTGTACAAAGGTCTAAGGAGAAAGCACGCATTGGATTTCTCGCTTTGATTATTCTCAACTTAGACATCCATACCGGGACAACATAGAAAATAGATAATGGACTCCTCTTTTTAATGCTTAAGCATTCAACAACAAATAATATTCTCATAAGAGATTGAGGTTGTATGTCCAAATTGAAACTTCCACCATGATACATGGCTTTAGTTAGCTGCCCAATGTTCTTCTCTAACATATGCATACTCAAACCATTTGATCATGAAATCGCACTTACTTCAGACAAGACGAACATGCATAGCATCTCACATGATATCCAACAAAGGTAAAGTTGATGGCGTCCCCACAAACATGGTTACCGCTCAACAAGCAACTTATAAGAACTAAGACACATAACTACATATTCATCACCACAATAGTTTTTTAAGCTATTTGTCCCATGAGCTATATATTGCAAAGATAAAGGAATGAAATTTTAAAGGTAGCACTCAAGTAATTTACTTTGGAATGGCATAAAATACCACATAGTAGGTAGATATGGTGGACACAAATGGCATGGGTTTTGGCTCAAGGTGTTCGGATGCACGAGAATTTCCTCTCAGTATAAGGTTTGGGCTAGCAAGGTTGTTCGAAGCAAACACAAGTATGAACAGGTACAGCAAAACTTACACAAGAACATATTGCAAGCATTATAAGACTCTACACTGTCTTCCTTGTTGTTCAAACACTTTACCATAAAATATCTAGACTTAGAGAGACCAATCATGCAAACCAAATTTTAACAAGCTCTACGGTAGTTCTCCACTTATAGATTAAACTACATGATGCAAGAGCTTAAACATGATCTATGAGCTTAAAACAATTGCCAAGTATCAAGTTATTCAAAACCATATGAAGCATTTTCTCATTCCAACCAAATAGCAAGAAGTGAAGCGATCAACTTTCGCCATTGAACATTAAGCACAACTAAGAACACAAGTGTTCCATATGAAAAAGCTTGAGCGTGTCTCTCTCCCACATAAGCATGAGTTTATTCAGAGAATGAAAATAACAAAACGAAAATAAAAGCACACAGACCCTCCAAGTAAAGTACATAAGATGTGACGGAATAAAAATATAGTTTCACTAGAAGTGACCTGATAAGTTGTCGATGAAGAAGGGGATGCCTTGGGCATCCCCAAGCTTAGATGCTTGAGTCTTCTTGAAATATGCAGGGATGAACCACGGGGGCATCCTCAAGCTTAGACCTTTCACTCTTCTTGATCATAGTATATCATCCTCTCTCTTGATCCTTGAAAACTTCCTCCACACCAAACTTACAAACTCATTAGAGGGTTAGTGCATAATAAAAATTCACATGTTCAGAGGTGACACAATCATTCTTAACACTTCTGACATTGCACAAAGCTTCTGAAAGTTAATGGAACAAAGAAACTCATTCAACATAGCAAAAGCGGCAATGCGAAATAAAAGGCAGAATCTGTCAAAACAGATCCGTAAAGACGAATTTTAAGGGGCTTAACTTGATCAAACGAAAAACTCAAAACTAATGAAAGTTGCGTACATATCCGAGGATCACGCACGTAAATTTGCAGATTTTTTTGACTTTCACAGAGTTCTTATGGCCTCGTGACAGACAGCAATGCTGTTTCTGCGCAGCAATCCAAATCTAGCATCAACTTTACCATAGAGACTTTACTTGGCACAAAAACATGATAAGGAGAGGTTGCTACAGTAGTAAAAAACTTCCAAGACTCAACAATACAGTAGCAAAATAAACACATGGGTTATCTCCCAAGAAGTTCTTTCTTTATAGCCATTAAGATGGGCTCAGTAATTTTAATGACACTCGCAAAGAATAAAAGTTGAAGCAAAAGAGAGCATCAAGAAGAAAATTCAAAACACATTTAAGCCTAACCCACTTCCTATGAAAAGGAATCTTGTACACAAATAAATTCATGAAGAACAAAGTGGCAAGCATAGAAAAGCAACACAAGCGCAATTTCAAGATTCTCAACATAAAGAGGGGAAACTTAATATTATTAAGATGCATATAACCATGTTTCCCTCTCTCATAATAACTTTCAGTAGCATCATGAACAAACTCAACAATATAACTATCACATAAAGCATTCTTATCATGAGCCACATGCATAAAATCATTACTCTCCACATAAGCATAATCAATTTTATTAGTTGTAGTGGGAGCAAATTCAACAAAGTAGCTATCATTATTATTCTCATCAAGTGTAGGAGGCATAGTATAATCATAATAAAATTTACTCTCCATAGTAGGCGGCACCAAAAGACCACTATCATTATAATCATCATAAATAGGAGGCAAAGTATCATCAAAGAAAATTTTCTCCTCAATGCTTGGGGGACTAAAAATGTCATGCTCATCAAAACCAGCTTCCCCAAGCTTAGAATTTTCCATATCATTAGCAACAATGGTGTTCAAAGCGTTCATACTAATATCATTGCTACTAGCATGCAAATAAGATTCCATAGGTTTTTAAATTTTCGCATCGCAAACAATCCATGTCTTAACTCAGGAAATAGAATAAGAAGCTCACTGTTGCTTTCCATTATGCCTAACTAGTGTAAACAAGAAACCAAAAGATGCAATTGCAGGATCTAAAGGAAATAGCTTCGAGCACTTACAACGGCAACATAAAATAACTTAGTTACCTGGGACCGGAGTATGAGTGCCTTTACCTTTCCTCCCCGGCAACGGCGCCTGAAAATAGCTTGATGTCTACTCACGCTTCTTTTCCTGTAGACAGTGTTGGGCCTGATACGTCTCCAACGTATCTATAATTTCCTATGTGTTCCATGCTTGTTTTATGACAATACCTACATGTTTTGTTCACACTTTATGATGTTTTGATGCGTTTTCCGAACTAACCTATTGACGAGATGCCGATGAGCCAGTTTTCTGCTGTTTTGGTTTCATAAATCCTAGTAAGGAAATATTCTCTAATCGGACGAAATCAGCGCCCCAGCATCTTAGATCCCGGGAGCTTCGAACACCCGAGAGACACCAGGGGAGGCCGGGGCCCCACACATGGTGGCTGCGCTGTGGGCGCCCTATTGTCTGGGGTGGCTCCAGGCCCCTCCGAGGCTCCCCTTTCGCCTATATAAGCTCCCTGACCTAAAACCCCGATAAGAATAAGCCACGGTACGAGAAAAGTTCGAGAGCCGCCGCCATCGTCCAAGATCTGGGGACAGAAGTCTGTTCCGGCACGCCGCCGGACGGGGAAGTGCCCCCGAAGGCTTCTCCATCGACACCGCTGCCATCTCCACCGCCATCTTCATCACCGCCGTTCCTCCCATGAGGAGGGAGTAGTTCTCCTCGAGGCTAGGGGCTGTACCGGTAGCTATGTGGTTAATCTCTCTCTATGTACTTCAATACAATAATCTCATGAGCTGCCTTACATGATTGAGATTCATATGATGATGCTTGTAATCTAGATGTCATTATGCTAGTCAAGTGGGTTTTACTTATGTGATCTCCGGAGACTCCTTGTCCCACGTGTGTAAAGGTGACAGTGTGTGCACCGTGTGGGTCTCTTAGGCTATATTTCACGAATACTTATTCACTGTTATGAATGGCATAGTGAAGTGCTTATTTATATCCCTTTATGATTGCAATGTGCTTTGTATCGCTACTAGTCTATGTGCTACTCATGTGATGTTATTAAAGTAGTCTATTCCTCCTGCATGGTGTAATGGTGACAGTGTGTGCATCGTGTGGTTCTTGTCGTAGATTATGATCATAATCTCTTGTAGGTTATGGAGTTGATTATCGCTATGATAGTATTGATGTGATTTATTCCCCCTTCATAGTGTAAAGGTGACAGTGTGTATGCTATGTTAGTACTTGGTTTATTTTGCAAAGATCTATTATGCTCTAAGGTTACTTAAACATGAATATCGAATGTTGTGTAGCTCGTATGAGAAAGAGTTATTTATTATGCGATCAATGTTGAGAGTGTCCACTAGTGAAAGTATGATCCCTAGGCCTTGTTTCCAATACTGCAAACACCGCTTATTTACTGTTCTGTTGCATGTTTACTCGCTGCCATATTTTATTCAGATTACTATTACCACTCATATACATCCATACTACTTGTATTTCACTATCTCTTCGCCGAACTAGTGCACCTATACATCTGACAAGTGTATTAGGTGTGTTGGGGACACAAGAGACTTCTTGTATCATGATTGCAGGGTTGCTTGAGAGGGATATCTTTGACCTCTTCCTCCCCGAGTTCGATAAACCTTGGGTGATCCACTTAAGGGAAAACTTGCTGCTGTTCTACAAACCTCTGCTCTTGGAGGCCCAACACTGTCTACAAGAATAGAAGCACCCGTAGACATCAAGCTATTTTCTGGCGCCGTTGCCGGGGAGGAAAGGTAAAAGGTACTCACACTCCGGATCTCGGCTACTAAGCTATTTTCCGGCGCCGTTGTAAGTACTCGAAGCTATTTCCTTTAGATCCTGCAATTGCATCTTTTGGTTTCTTGTTTACACTAGTTAGGCATAATGGAAAGCAAAAGTGAGCTTCTTATTCTATTTCCTGAGTTAAGACATGGATTGTTTGATGCGAAAATTAAAAAACCTATGGAATCTTATTTGCATGCTAGTAGCAATGATATTAGTATGAACGCTTTGAACACCATTGTTGTTAATGATATGGAAAATTCTAAGCTTGGGGAAGCTGGTTTTGATGAGCATGATATTTTTAGTCCCCCAAGCATTGAGGAGAAAATTTTCTTTGATGATACTTTGCCTCCTATTTATGATGATTATAATGATAGTGGTCTTTTGGTGCCGCCTACTATGGAGAGTAAATTTTATTATGATTATACTATGCCTCCTACACTTGATGAGAATAATAATGATAGCTACTTTGTTGAATTTGCTCCCACTACAACTAATAAAATTGATTATGCTTATGTGGAGAGTAATAATTTTATGCATGTGGCTCATGACAAGAATGTTGTATGTGATAGTTATATTGTTGAGTTTGTTCATGATGCTACTGAAAGTTATTATGAGAGAGGGAAACATGGTTATATGCATCTTAATAATATTAAGTTTCCCCTCTTTATGTTGAGAATCTTGAAATTGCGCTTGTGTTGCTTTTCTATGCTTGCCACTTTGTTCTTCATGAATTTATTTGTGTACAAGATTCCTTTTCATAGGAAGTGGGTTAGGCTTAAATGTGTTTTAAATTTGCTTTTTGATGTTCTCTTTTGCTTCAACTCTTCTTTCTTGCGAGAGTATCATTAAAATTATTGAGCCCATCTTAATGGCTATAAAGAAAGAACTTCTTGGGAGATAACCCATGTGTTTATTTTACAACAACAATTTTTGTTTTGTTGAGTATTGGAAGTTGTACTACTGTAGCAACCTCTCCTTATCATGTTTTTGTGCCAAGTAAAGTCTCTATGGTAAAGTTGATGCTAGATTTGGATTACTGCGCAGAAACAGATTTGCTGTCTGTCACGAATTTGCGCAGGAATCTCTGTAGGTAACTCAGAAAAATCTGCAACTTTACGTGCGTGATCCTCAGATATGTACGCAACTTTCATTAGTTTTGAGTTTTTCCATTTGAGCAAGTTAAGTGCCCCTGCCAAATTCGTCTTTACGGACTGTTCTGTTTTGATAGATTCTGCCTTTTATTTCGCATTGCCGCTTTTGCTATGTTGAATGAGTTTCTTTGTTCCATTAACTTTCAGAAGCTTTATGCAATGTCCAGAAGTGTTAAGAATGATTGTGTCACCTCTGAACATGTGAATTTTGATTATGCACTAACCCTCTAATGAGTTTGCTTGAAGTTTGGTGTGGAGGAAGTTTTCAAGGGTCAAGAGAGGAGGATGATATATGATCAAGAAGAGTGAAAAGCCTAAGCTTGGGGATGCCCCCGTGGTTCATCCCTGCATATTTCAAGAAGACTCAAGCTCCTAAGCTTGGGGATGCCCAAGGCATCCCCTTCTTCATCAACTTATGTTTCTTCTATTGAAACTATATTTTTATTCCGTCACATCTTATGTACTTTACTTGGAGCGTCTGTGTGCTTTTATTTTCATTTTGTTATTTTCATTCTCTGAATAAGTTCATCCTTGTGTGGGAGAGAGACACGCTCCGCTTTTTCATATGAACACATGTGTTCTTAGCTTTTAATGTTCAAGGGCGAAAGTTGATCGCTTCACTTGTTGCTATTTTGTTGGAATCATAAAATGCTTCATATGGTCTTGAATAATTTGATACTTGGCAATTGTTTTGAGCTCTCATATATTATGTTTAAGCTCTTGCATCATGTAGTTTAAATCTAGTAGTGGAGAACTACCGTAGAGCTTGTTGAAATTTGGTTTGCATGATTGGTCTCTCTAAGGTCTAGATATTTTCTGGTAAGAGTGTTTGAGCAACAAGGAAGACAGTGTAGAGTTTTATAATGCTTGCAATATGTTCTATGTAAGTTTTGTTGTACCGGTTTATACTTGTGTTTGCTTCAAATAACCTTGCTAGCCTAAGCCTTGTACTGAGAGGGAATACTTCTCGTGCATCCAAACACCTTGAGCCAAAACCTATGCCATTTGTGTCCACCATATCTACCTACTATGTGGTATTTCCTGCCATTCCAAGTAAATACTTCATGTGCTACCTTTAAACAATTCAAAAGTTATTATCTCTTATTTGTGTCAATGTTTTATAGCTCATGAGGAAGTATGTGGTGTTTTATCTTTCGATCTTGTCATTTACTTTTGACAGACTTTCACAATGGACTAGTGGCTCATCCGCTTATCCAATAATTTTGCAAAAAGAGCTGGCAATGGGGTTCCCAGCCCCAATTAATTAACTTGCATTAATAATTCTCTTCACATGTTTTGCTCTGATTTATCAGTAAGCAACTTAAATTTGCAAATAGACACTCCTCCATGGTATGTGAATGTTGGAAGGCACCCGAGGATTCGGTTAGCCATGGCTTGTGTAAGCAAAAGGTTGGGAGTGTCATCTAATAAATAAAACTAAAGTACATGTGTAAACAAAAGAGAAGAGGGATGATCTACCTTGCTGGTAGAGATAACGTCCTTCATGGGAGCCGCTCTTGAAAGTCTGGTTGATAAGGTAGTTAGAGTACCCATTACCATTCGTTGACAACAACAAACACCTCTCAAAATTTTACTTTTATGCTCTCTATATGATTTTAAAACTTGAAAAGCTCTAGCACATGATTTAATCCCTGCTTCCCTCTGCGAAGGGCCTATCTTGTGTCAACTGTGCATTGATTCTTACATACTTGCTTATTTGCATTCATCATATTACTCTATGTTGACAATTATCCATGAGATATGCATGTTGAAAGTTGAAAGCAACCGCTGAAACTTATATCTTCCTTTGTGTTGCTTCGATGCCTTTACTTTGAATTTATTGCTTTATGAGTTAACTCTTATGCAAGACTTTGATGCTTGTCTTGAAAGTACTATTCATGAAAAGTTTTGCTATATGTTATCTATTTGTTAGCAAACTATAGATCATTGCTTTGAATCACTTCATTCATGTCATATGCTTTACAATAATGTTGATCAAGATTATGATGGTAGCATGTCACCTCAGAAATTATTCTTGTTATCGTTTACCTACTCGAGGTAGGAACTAAGCTTGGGGATGCTGATACGTCTCCAACGTATCTATAATTTCTGATGTTCCATGCTTGTTTTATGACAATACCT
Organism: Lolium multiflorum; assembly: GCA_030979885.1. Taxonomy (NCBI): domain Eukaryota; kingdom Viridiplantae; phylum Streptophyta; class Magnoliopsida; order Poales; family Poaceae; genus Lolium; species Lolium multiflorum. Next base: position 9,937 of record JAUUTY010001190.1, read on the forward strand.
ACATGTTTTGTTCACACTTTATGATCTTTTGATGCCGGAACTAACCTATTGACGAGATGAAGCAGTTGTTTTTGGTTTCAGAAATCCTAGTAAGGAAATATTCTCGAATCGGACGAAATCAACGCCAAGGATCTTCATTTTCACCGGGAGCTTCCAGAACACCCGAGAGACACGAGAGGAGGCCTGTGGGCCAAACATGGTGGCGGCGGGGCCCGGGGGGCGCCCCCTGTGTGGGTGGCCCCAGGCCCCCTCCGAGGCTCCCCTTTCGCCTATATAAGCTCCCTGACCTAAAACCCCGATAAGAATAAGCCACGGCACGATAAAAGTTCCAGAGCCGCCCCATCGCGGGCCAAGATCCGGGACAGAGTCTCGTTCGCACGCGCCGGACGGGGAAGTGCCCCCGGAAGGCTTCTCCATCGACACCGCTGCCATCTCCACCCCCATCTTCATCACCGCTGTGTCCCCCATGAGGAGGGAGTAGTTCTCCATCGAGGCTAAGGGGCTGTACCGGTAGCTATGTGGTTAATCTCTCTCTATGTACTTCAATACAATAATCTCATGAGCTGCCTTACATGATTGAGATTCATATGATGATGCTTGTAATCTAGATGTCATTATGCTAGTCAAGTGGGTTTTACTTATGTGATCTCCGGAGACTCCTTGTCCCACGTGTGTAAAGGTGACAGTGTGTGCACCGTGTGGGTCTCTTAGGCTATATTTCACAGAATACTTATTCACTGTTATGAATGGCATAGTGAAGTGCTTATTTATATCCCTTTATGATTGCAATGTGCAGCCCCGAGCCTCGATGGAGAACTACTCCCTCTTCATGGGAGCAGCAGCGGTGATGAAGATGGCGGTGGATGGTGTCGATGGAGAAGCCTTCCGGGCACTTCCCGCTCCGGCAGGTGCCGAAAGACTCCGTCCCGATTCGCTTCACGATGGCGGCGGCTCAAGGTTTCTCGCATCGTGGCTTGTCCCGGGGTTTTTAGGTCATGGACCTTATATGGCGAAGGGCAGCCCGGAGGGTCGAAGGGCGACGACACCATAGGCGCCGGCCGGGGGTGGCCGCGCCCCATCCGGCGCCTGTGTGGCCCCCCTCTGGCGACTCTCGCGTGACCTGATGCTTCCGGGCAAAATAGGAACCTGGGCGTTGATTTCGTCCAATTCCGAGAATATTTCGTTACTAGGATTTCTCAAACCAAAAACAGAAAACAAACCGGCACGCATCTTGTTAATAAGTTAGTTCCAGAAAATGCACGAATATGACATAAAGTGTGCATAAAACATGTAGATATCATCAATAATGTGGCATGGAACATAAGAAATTACCGATACGTCGGAGACGTATCAGCATCCCCAAGCTTAGTTCTCGCTCTCCAGCAGGTAAAACGATAACAAAGATAATTTCTGAAGTGACATGCCGTCATAAACTTGATCATACTATATGTAATGAATGCAGCGATCAAAACAATGGTAATGCCATGAGTAAACAACTGAATCATAAAGCAAAGACTTTTCATGAATAGTACTTCAAGACAAGCATAAATAAGTCTTGCATAAGGGTTAACTCATAAAGCAATAAATCAAAGTAAAGGTGTTGAAGCAACACAAAGGAAGATTAAGTTTCAGCGGTTGCTTTCAACTTATAACATGTATATCTCATGGATATTATCAACATAAAGTAATATAACAAGTGCAATATGCAAGTATGTAGGAATCAATGCACAGTTCACACAAGTGTTTGAAGGTGGAAAGAGGTAGGTAAACTGACTCAACAATAAAAGTAAAAGAAGGTCCTTCAAAGAGGAAAGCATCGATTGCTATATTTGTGCTAGAGCTTTGATTTTGAAAACATATAGAGAGCATAAAAGTAAAGTTTTGAGAGGTGTTTGTTGTTGTCAACGAATGGTAATGGGCACTCTAACCCCCTTGCCAGACAAACCTTCAAAGAGCGGCTCCCATTTTATTTTATTTTTGGGTGGCACTCCTTCCAACCTTTCTTTCACAAACCATGGCTAACCGAATCCTCGGGTGCCTGCCAACAATCTCATACCATGAAGGAGTGCCTTTTATTTTAGTTTTATTTAGATGACACTCCTCCCCACCTTTGCTTTCTCAAGCCATGGCTAACCGAATCCTGCGCCTCCAACAATCACATACCATGGAGGAGTGTCTATTTTTGTTAATTAATTTGGGACTAGGAATCCCATTGCCAGCTCTTTTTGCAAAATTATTGGATAAGCGGATGAAGCCACTAGTCCATTGGTGAAAGTTGCCCAACAAGATTGAAAGATAAACACCACATACTTCCTCATGAGCTATAAAACATTGACACAAATCAGAGGTGATAAATTTTGAATGGTTTAAAGGTAGCACTCAAGCAATTTACTTTGGAATGGCAGAGAAATACCATGTAGTAGGTAGGTATGGTGGACACAAATGGCATAGTGGTTGGCTCAAGGATTTTGGATGCATGAGAAGTAATCCCTCTCGATACAAGGTTTAGGCTAGCAAGGTTATTTGAAGCAAACTCAAGGATGAACCGGTGCAGCAAAACTCACATAAAAGACATATTGTAAACATTATAAGACTTTACACCGTCTTCCTTGTTGTTCAAAACTCAATACTAGAAATTATCTAGACTTTAGAGAGACCAAATATGCAAATCAAATTTTAGCAAGCTCTATGTATTTCTTTCATTAATGGGTGCAAAGTATACGATGCAAGAGCTTAAACATGAGCACAACAATTGCCAAGTATCACATTATCCAAGACATTTTACCAATTACCACATGTAGCATTTCCCGTTTCCAACCATATAACAATTAAACGAAGAGGAAACTTCGCCATGAATATTATGAGCTAAGAACACATGTGTTCATACGAACCACCGGAGCGTGTCTCTCTCCCACACAAAGATGAACTTATTCAGAGAACTAAGATAACAAAACAAAATAAAAGCACACAGACATACGCTCCAAGTAAAGTACATATGATGTGACCGAATAAAAATATAGCTTCAAGAGAAGGAACCCGATACTGTCGATGAAGAAGGGGATGCCTCAACCCTCCCCAAGTTTAGATGCTTGAGTCTTCTGAAAATACAGGGATGAACCACGGGGCATCCCCCAAGCTTAGAGCTTTCACTCCTCTTGGTCATAGTATACCATGTTCCTCCTTTGACCCTTGAAAACTTCCTTCACACCAAACTTCAAGCAAACTCATTAGAGGGTTAGTAAACATACTAAAAATTCACATGTTCAGAGGTGACACAATCATTCTTAACACTTCTAGACATTGCTCAAAGCTACTGGAAGGTAATGGAACAAAGAAATCCACCCAACACAAATAAAGAAGCATCATAAATAAAAAGGCAGAATCTCACAAACAGAACAGTCCAGAAGACAAATTTCTTAAATGGCACCAGACTTAAGCTCAAACAAAAACTAAAACTAACAAAAGTTGCGTACATATCTGAGGATCACGCTCGTAAATTGGCAGATTTTTTCGAATTTTCTACAGAGACTTGTGCCAGAATTCGTGACAGACAGTAATGCTGTTTCTGCGCAGCGATCCCAAATATAACATCAACTTTAACATAGAAACTTTACTTGGCACAAAAACATGATAAGGAGAGGTTGCTACAGTAGTAAACAACTTCCAAGACTCAACAAACAAAAATTGCTGTAGTAAAATAAACACATGCGTTATCTCCCAAGAAGTTCTTTCTTTATAGCCATTAAGAGGCTCAACAATTTTAATGATGCTCTCATGAAAATAGACAATGAAGCAAAAGAGAACATCAAGAAGCAATTTCAAAACACATTTAAGCCTAATATGCTTCCTATGCATAGGAATCTTGTAAATAAACAAGTTCATGAAGACAAAGTAACAAGTATAGGAAGATAAAACAAGTGTAGCAAAAAATTTCAGCACATGGAGAGGTGTTTTAGTAACATGAAAATTTCTACAACCATATTTTCCTCTCTCATAAAAACTTTCAGTAGCAACATGAGCAAACTCAACAATATAACTATCACATAAAGCATTCTTATCATGAGTCTCATGCATAAAATAATTACTACTCCCAACATAAGTATAATCAATTTTATTAGTTGTAGTGGGAGCAAATTCTACAAAGTAGCTATCAAATATAGGAGGTATATTGTAATCATAATCAAATTTATCCTCCATAACAAGTGGTAACAAAAGACTACTATCATTATAATCATCATAAATGGGAGGCAAAGTATCATCAAAGTAAATCTTCTCCTCAATGCTTGGGGGACTAAAAATATCATGCTCATCAAAGCCAGCTTCCCCAAGCTTAAAATTTTCCATAGCATTAGCAACAATAAGGTTCAAAGCATTCATATTAATATGTTCCATGGGTTTTTTAATTTTCGCATCAAACTATCCATGTCTTAAATCAGGAAATAGAATAAAAAGGTCATTGTTGTCCATTATGCCTAACTAGTGTAAACAAGAAACCAAATGTCACAATTGCAGAGTCTAAAGGAAATAGCTTGGCTTGTAGGCACTTACAACGCTTGAAAATAGCTAGTAGCCGAGATCCGGAGTGGTGAGTACCTTTACCTTTCCTCCCCGGCAAGAACGGCGTTTTAAAAGTGCTTGATGTCTACTTTCCCCCTCCTTTCCTGTATGTTGGGCCCAAGAGCAGAGAGGTTTGTAGAACAGCAAAGAAAGCTCTCCTTAAGTGGATACCCAAGGTTTATCGAACTCAGTGAGGAAGAGGTCAAAGATATCCCTCTCATGCTGCAACCACAAAGCAAGAAGTCTCTTGTGTCCTCAACACACCTAATAGGTGCACTAGTTCGGCGAAGAGATAGTGAAATACAAGTGGTATGAATGAATATGAGGAGTAGTACGGCGCCAGAAAAATAGCTTTCATCATGCAAGTGCTGATGGTAGTAATATTGTAGGAAGTAAACAAGGTGAGTAACGCAGCAAGAGGTAACGCAAAGAAATGCAACAAGCAAAATATAGTGTATTTGTCAAGGCCTAGGATTAATTTCTCACTAGTGGACACTCTCAACATTGATCACATAACAGATAAATGCATACTCTACACTCTCTTGTTGGATGATGAACACATTGCGTAGGATTACACGGAACCCTCAATGCCGGAGTTAACAAGCTCCACAATTAATGTTCATATTTAAATAACCTTAGAGTGCATGAAAGATCGACACGACTAACCCAAGTACTAACTTAGCATGCACACTGTCACCTTCACGCCAGGTAGGAGGAATAGATCATATCAATACCATCATAGTAATAGTTAACTTCATAATCTACAAGAGATCATAATCATAGCCTACGCCAAGTACTAACACGGATGCACACACCGTCACCATTACACCGTGCATGAGGAATAAACTACTTTAATAACATCACTAGAGTAGCACATAGATAAATTGTGATACAAAACACATTGCAATCATAAAGAGATATAAATACGCACTTCACTACGCCATTCATAACAGTGAACAAGTATTCTGCGAAATATAGCCTAAGAGACCCACACGGTGCACACACCGTCACCTTTACACACGTGGGACAAGGAATCTCCGGAGAACATAAGCAAAACTCACTTGACTAGCATAATGACATCTAGATTACAAGCATCATCATATGAATCTCAATCATGTAAGGTAGCTCATGAGATTATTGTATTGAAGCACATAGGAGAGAGATGAACCACATAGCTACCAAGCATGTACCTCGAGCTCGATTGAGAACTACTCCTCTTCATGGGAGCAAGAATGTGATGAAGATGGCAGAGATGGCAGAGGTGTCGATGGAGAAGCTTTCCGGGCACCTCCTCGCTCCGACAGGGCCGAACAGAGACTCCTGTCCCCCAGATCTTGGCTTCGCGATGGCGGCGGCTCGAAAGGTTTCGCGTACCGTGGCTTAATCCTCGGGGTTTTTAGGTCGTGGACCTTATATAGGCGAAAGGGCAGCCTTGGAGGGTCGAAGGGGCGACGACACCTGCTGAAGGCGGCGCGGTGCCGTGGCCGGGGCCGCGCCTCGCCTATCATCTCTGGGGCCCGTGTGGCCCCCTCTCGGCGAGTGTTCTTGATGCTTCCGGGCAAAATAGGAACTTGGGCGTTGATTTCGCCCAATTCCGAGAATATTTCGTTACTAGGATTTCTCGAAAAACCAAACAAAGCAGAAAAATGAACCGGCACTGGCATCTTGTTACTGTTGGTTCCAGAAATGCACGAATATGACATAAAGTGTGCATAAAACATGTAGATATCATCAATAATGTGGCATGGAACATATGAAATTATCGATACGTCGGAGACGTATCAATGGGAATCCCAAATCTAGATCTTGTTGATTTCCTCTTTGTTCTTCCTCTCTTATTCCCCCAATATCTTTAGCATCTTTGTTGGAAATTGAGAGTGAAGGATTTTAACATCTTAGTGGTGTTCTTGCCATTGCATTTGATGCATCGGTTTGAGTTCTCCATATTGATACGTGGAGGTGAAAGTTTATGAGATATTCCTTCGTGGAGCTGGTTCCCTAAACTTGTTCCTCTTGGGTCTTGGATCCTAGACACAGTGGTCGCCAGGTGTTATTGGGGAATCCAATTAAGTTATGGAGAATTGATACGTCTCAAACGTATCTATAATTTCTTATGTTCCATGCTACTTTTATTACAATACTTGAATGTTTTATACATACTTTACAGCATTATTATACATTTTCCGGCACTAACCTATTAACAAGATGCCGAAGCGCTGATACGTGTTTTCTGCCATTTTTGGTTTCAGAAATCCTAGTAAGGAAATACGGGAATTGACGTAATCAACGCCTGCCAGGGCCTATTTTTATACGGCTTCCAGATCGGGAAGGGGAGACTAAGTGGGTTAATGGGGCGCCGCCACGCCAGGGCGCGCTGCCAGTGGGGGCCCGCGCCCTAGTGTGTGTGGGCCCCCAGACGCTCTTTGACCTACCCGCCTACTTAAAGCCTCCTCGTCGCGAAACCCCCGTGCACCGAGAGCCACGATACGGAAACCTTCCAGAGACGTCGCCGTCGTTAATCCCATCTCGGGGATTCAGGAGATCGCCTCCCTGCCGGAGAGGGAATCATCACCGGAGGGGCTCTTCATCATCATGCCTCCGGATTTATGCGTGAGTAGTTCATCCTTGGACTATGGGTCCATAGCAATTGGCTAGATGGTTGTCTTCTCCGCTTTGTGCTTTCCTTGTTATAGATCTTAATTGTGAGCTGCCTAACATGATCAAGATCATCTATTTGTAATGCTACATGTTGTGTTTGGCGAGATCCGATGAATAGAGAATACTATGTTAATTTGATTATCAATCTATCATATATGTGTTGTTTATGTTCTTGCATGCTCTCCGTTGCTAGTAGAGGCTCTGGCCAAGTCGATACTTGTAACTCCAAGAGGGGGTAATTATGCTCGATAGTGGGTTCATGCCTCCATTAAATCTGGGACAGTGACTGAAAGTTCTAAGGTTGTGATGTGTCTACTAGGGATAAAACATTGATGCTTTGTCTAAGGATATTTGTGTTGATTACACTAGGACCATACTTAATGCAATTATCTCGTTGTTTACAACTTAATACCGGAAGGGGTTCTGATGATAACTCGAAGGTGGATTATTTAGGTATAGATGCATGCCGGATAGCGGTCTATGTACTTTGTCGTAATGCCCTGGATTAAATCACATAGTAATCATCGCGTTGATATGTATTGAATCTTAATTATTTGTCAATTGCTCGCCCGTAATTTGTTCACCCAACATGCTAGTTATCTTATTGGAGAGACACCATTAGTGAACTATGGACCCCGGTCCATTCTTTTACATCTGAATACATTCTACTGTTTTACTGTTCTTTTGCAAACAAACACCATCTTCCACTCGATACGTTTAATCCTTTGTTTTTAGCAAGCCGGTGAGATTGACAACCTCACTGTTACGTTGGGGCAAAGTACTTTGATTGTGTTGTGCAGGTTCCACGTTGGCGCCATCACTGGTGTTGCGCCGCACTACATTCCTCCACCAACAACCTTCACGTTTTCCTTCTACTGGTTCGATAACCTTGGTTTCTTTCTGAGGAAACTTGCCGCGTGTGCATCATACCTTCCTCTGGGGTTCCCAACGGACGTGTACATCTACGCGCATCAACTCTTTTTCTCGCGCTCGTTGCCGGGGAGATCAAGACACGCCAAGGGGAGTCTCCACTTCCAATCTCTTTACTTTGTTTTTGTCTTGCTTTACTTTACTTTATTTATTGTCTTGTTTGCTTCATATTAAAAACACAAAAAAATTAGTTACTTGTCTTTTCTTTACTTGTTTAGTTTACTTTTTGTTTATTTCATCATGTTTCCTCCTAAGTACGCTCTAAAAGACATACCGGTAGGCCGAGGGTCTATAATTGGAAGAGATAATATAGAATATTTTTCACTCATGTTAGTATAGTGAAGATTTTGAAGATAGACACTTGGTAGAACTTGCTCCTACTTATGAAATTGCTGTTGCTTCTCTAGTACACATGTTGGAAATTAAATTTGTTAATCTTAATCCTATAATTCAGCACATGTTTTTTACACTCTCTGATATGGAGGAAGGAGAAAAGAAAGATTTTGTCTTAGAAACTCTTCTAAAAGAATTTGGTGGTGTAGCAAGAGAGGCTAGAAAAGTCTTTACTAAATATAAAATGCTTGGTTCTTACACCAACTTTGCTGGTATCCTTGAAAAGATGGATATGGATAGAATTAAGTATACTAATAATGTTAATGATGGTAGAGAAATTAAGGCGCCAATACCTAGTAAGCTCCTAGGGATGTATGAAGCTTTGGAAAATAACTATGCTTGGCTTGTTCCTGAAAATTTGTTTGATGAGAATAGCAAGCCTAAGAGTAATGAAAAGGGGCCTCTGAAACTTACATAGATAAGATAACCTGCATTGTGGAAGAAACTTCCCACGCCCCTGGAGATAATGTTGATGCTCCATCTCTTGAAAATACTTGATTTGCACTTTCTGCGCCTAGCTGAAAGGCGTTAAAGAAAAGCACTTCTTGGAAAGATAACCCAAGTTTTATTTTATTTACTGTATTGTTGAGTCTTGTAAGTTGTTTACTACTGTAGCAACCTCTCCTTATCATGTTTTTGTGCCAAGTAAAGTTTCTACGCTAAAGTTGATGTTATATTTGGGATCGCTGCTCAGAACAGCATTGCTGTCTGTCACGAATTCTGGCATAAGTCTGTAAAAAATTCGAAAAAATCTGGAAATTTACGAGCGTGATCCTCGATATGTACGCAACTTTCATTAGTTTTGAGTTTTCCATTTGAGCAAGTTAAGTGCCCAGTCCAGATGCATCTTTACGGACTGTTCTGCTTTTGACAGATTCTGTCTTTTATTTCGCATTGCCGCTTTGCTATGTTGAGTGAGTTTCTTTGTTCCATTAACTTTCAGAAACTTTGTGCAATGTCCATGTTAAGAATGATTGTGTCACCTCTGAATATGTGAATTTGTGGTTATGCACTAACCCTCTCATGAGTTTGCTTGAAGTTTGTGTGAAGGAAGTTTTCAAGGGTCAAGAGAAGAGGATGATATACTATGATCAAGAAGAGTGAAAGTCTAAGCTTGGGGATGCCCGGTGGTTCATCCCTACATATTTTAAGAAGACTCAAGCATCTAAGCTTGGGATGCCCAAGGCATCCCCTTCTTCATCGACAACATTATCAGGTCACTTCTAGTGAAACTATATTTTTATTCCGTCACATTCTTATGTTCTTTACTTGGAGCGTCGGTTTGTTTTTATTTTTGTTTTGTTTTGAATAAAGTTGGATCCCGCCATTCTTATATTGGAGATATTACGCTCCGCTTTTTCTTATGGAACACTTGTGTTCTTAATTGTGCTTTAATGTTCATGGCGAAAGCTCATTGCTTCGTTAGATTGCTATTTGGTTGGAATTGGAAAATGCTGCATATGGTTTGGTAAATTTGGCAATTGTTTGAACTCTCATAGATCATGTTTAAGCTCTTGCATCATGTAGTTTAATCTATTAATGAAGAACTACTGTAGAGCTTGTTTAATTTGGTTTGCATGATTGATCTCTAAGTCTAGATATTTTCGGGTAAAGTGTTTGAACAACGAGGAAGACAGTGTAGAGCCTTATAATGCTTGCAATATGTTCTTGTGTGAGTTTTGTTGTACCTATTCATACTTGTGTTTGCTTCAAACAACCTTGCTAGCCCAAACCTTGTACTGAGAGGAAATGCTTCTCGTGCATCCAAACACCTTGAGCCAAACTCCATGCCATTTGTGTCCACCATATCTACCTATTATGTGGTATTTCTTGCCATTCCAAAGTAAATTACTTGAGTGCTACCTTTAAATTTCATTCCCTTTACAATATATAGCTCATGGGACAAATAGCTTAAAAACTATTGTGGTGATGAATATGTAGTTATGTGTCTTAATTCTTATAAGTTGCTTGTTGAGCGGTAACCATGTTTTCTGGGGACGCCATCAACTTTATCTTTGTTGGATATCATGTGAGATGCTATGCATGTTCGTCTTGTCCGAAGTAAGTGGACTTCATGATCAAATGGTTTGAGTATGCATATGTTAGAGAAGAACATTGGGCCGCTAACTAAAGCCATGTATCATGGTGGAAGTTTCAGTACAACCTCAATCTCTTATGAGAATATTAACTATTGTTGAATGCTTAAGCATTAAAAAGAGGAGTCCATTATCTGTTGTCTATATTGTCCCGGTATGGATGTCTAAGTTGAGAATACTCAAAAGCGAGAAATCCAATGCGTGCTTTCTCCTTAGACACTTGTACAGGCGGCATAGAGGTACCCCTTTATGACACTTGGTTGAAACATATGTTATGCGATGAGAATCCGTGTTTCCGAGCTAAGTAGGACAAGGTGCGAGCACTATTAGTACTCTATGCATGAGACATGCAACTTGTAGGAAGTATTATGCATAGCACATATGAATTATTACTACCGTTGACAAAATTGTTTCTATGTTTTCAAAACAAAAGCTCTAGCACAAAAATAGTAATCAATGCTTCCCTCTGCGAAGGGCCAATCTTTTACTTTATTGTTGAGTCAGTTTACCCACTTCTTTCTATCTTAGAAGCAAACACTTGTGTTAATTGTGTGCATTGATTCTTACATGTTTACTTATTGCACTTATATATTACTCTATGTTGACAAATATCCATGAGATATACATGTTACAAGTTGAAAGCAATTGCTGAAACTTAATCGTCCTTTGTGTTGCTTCAATGCATTCTACTATGAATTTATTGCTTATGAGTTATCTCTTATACAAGTCTTATTGATACTTGTCTTGAAAGTACTATTCATGAAAAGTTTTGCTATATGATTCATTTGCTTAGTCATTATCTTTGTTAGCAATCTTTTGTTCAGATCACTCCATTCATCTCATATGCTTTACAATAATGTTGATCAAGATTATGTTGGTAGCATGTCACTTCAGAAATTATTTGTGTTATCGTTTACCTACTCGAGGACGAGTAGGAACTAAGCTTGGGGATGCTTGATACGTCTCAAACGTATCTATAATTTTTTATGTTCCATGCTACTTTTATTACAATACTTGAATGTTTTATACATACTTTACAATATTATTATACATTTTCCAGCACTAACCTATTAACAAGATGCCGAAGGCGTTCCTGTTTTCTTGTTTTTGGTTTCAGAAATCCTAGTAAGGAAATATTCTCGAATTGGACGAAATCAACGCCCATGGGCCTATTTTTACACGAAGCTTCCAAGACCGAAGGGAGACGGTGGGCCACGGGCGCCGCACGCTTAGGGCGGCGCGGCTGGGGGCCCGCGGCCCTAGTGTGTGGGCCCCCGTGACGCCCTTTGACCTACCCTTTCGCCTACTTAAAGCCTCCGTCGCGAAACCCCCGTACCGAGAGCCACGATACGGAAAACCTTCCGGAGACGCCGCCGTCGCTAATCCCATCTCGGGGGATTCTCCGGCACCCTGCCGGAGAGGGGAATCATCACCGGAGGGGCTCTACATCATCATGCCCGCTCCGGATTGATGCGTGAGTAGTTCATCCTTGGACTATGGGTCCATAGCAGTAGCTAGATGGTTGTCTTCTCCGCTTGTGCTTTCATTGTTATAGATCTTGTGAGCTGCCTAACATGACCAAGATCATCTATTTGTAATGCTACATGTTGTGTTTGGCGAGATCCGATGAATAGAGAATACTACGTTAAGTTGATTATCAATCTATCATATATGTGTTGTTTATGTTCTTGCATGCTCTCCGTTGCTAGTAGAGGCTCTGGCCAAGTCGATACTTGTAACTCCAAGAGGGGGTAATTATGCTCGATAGTGGGTTCATGCCTCCATTAATCCGGGACAGTGACAGAAAGTTCTAAGGTTGTGGATGTGCCGTTGCTACTAGGATAAAACATTGATGCTTTGTCTAAGGATATTTGTGTTGATTACATTACGCACCATACTTAATGCAATTATCTCGTTGTTTACAACTTAATACCGGAAGGGGTTCGGATGATAACCCGAAGGTGGATTATTTAGGCATAAATGCATGCTGGATAGCGGTCTATGTACTTTGTCGTAATGCCCTGATTAAATCACATAGTAATCATCGTTGATATGTATTGAATCTTTATTTGTCAATTGCTCGCCTGTAATTTGTTCACCCAGCATGCTAGTTATCTTATTGAGAGACACCACTAGTGAACAAGGACCCCGGTCCATTGTTTTACATCTGAATACATTCTACTCTTTCGTTTCTTTGCAAACAAACACCATCTTCCACTCGATACGCTTAATCCTTTGTTTTTAGCAAGCCGGTGAGATTGACAACCTCACCTACGTTGGGGCAAAGTACTTTGATTGTGTTGTGCAGGTTCCACGTTGGCGCCGTTTCACTGGTGTTGCGCCGCACTACATTCCTCCACCAACAACCTTCACGTGCTTCTTGGCTCCTACTGGTTCGATAACCTTGGTTTCTTTCTGAGGGAAAACTTGCCGCTGTGTGCATCATACCTTCCTCTTGGGGTTCCCAACGGACGTGTACATCTACGCGCATCAAGAATCCTCAAGTGCAAGGCCTTTATGGCGGTATATTGGGAGTCTCCAATTAAGGTTCCATAGTGGATTGAGGGTTTTCCCTTTTGGTGGGAAGGCTCGAGGAGAATACGGTGAGGCCTTCGTGGAGTTTGGAGTGCTTTGTCCTCCACACCGCTCCATTGGAGATTAGCACTCGCAAGAGTGTGAACTTCGGGATACATCGTTGTCTCCTCATCCCTTCGGTTATTCCTATACCCGAGCATTTTTTACTTATGCACTTTACTTTGTGATAGGATTAATGCTTGAAGTTATATATCTTGCTATCACATAGTTGCTTGTCTTGGTTAGCATAAGTTGTTGGTGCACATAGGTGAACCCTAGTTATATAGGTTTTGTGCTTGATAAATTAAACGCTAGTTTTATTTCACATTTGTTAAGCCATTTCCATAAATGTTTTAAACTGCCTATTCACCCCCACTCTAGGAGGCATCCGTGTCCTTTCACCGACCCCGCGGGAGTGGAGTATGACGTCACGATTGCCGAGTACGTTGTTTTGTTCGCATCACCTTAGCAGGCGCGCATGGCTTATCTTTGGGTTTGAACACCGGATCACAAATGTTTGCCACCTTAGGTAGATGTCGTCGGCAAGATAATAGCCATAGTTATACTTGTGCCCATTTGCTTCAAACTCTACTTGTGGCCCTTCCCACAATGCAATCCTGTCCATAAGTGGTGACCCGTTGGACAACATTTATGTCATTGCATGATCTAGGAATTTTAAAGAATGCATGCCAAATCCAAGTATCGTACCCACGATCCTTGTTCTCGTCCAAATCCTAGCTGTGTCTTCAGCATTGGGGGCTCTCAGGTAGGTGGTGACGAACGCGCGGACAACTGCAACGACAAAGTGCTTGACACACTCGATGGCTTGACTCTCACACATAGCCAAATGGTCATCAACTAGACCCGCCGGTATACCGTATGCCACCATACACAAGGCGAAGGTCACCTTTTGGTAGGTGCTATGCCCAAGTTTCCGGCGGCATTCCTCCTTTGCCAAAAAAACCGATCAAACTTGGTCACCTCCGCGGCGATGCGCTTGAATAAGTTGATGCTCATCCGAAAACACTGACGGAAGTAGTTCTCGCGAAATGTTAGATTTTCGTTGAAATACATCCGCATCAACCTATTGTGGCCTTCGATTCTTTCCCTCCACAATTTTAGTCTACCAAAAACCGAGCCGCCTCGCTTCGGTTGTTTGTTGGCGCGCCAAGCCAATAGCATCAACATGTTCTCTTCTTCCTCAATCTCAAATTCATCATCAGATGAATCCTAGGACCTCTACAAACATGTAAAAATAAAACTCACTTCATCTACCTTGGGAAAAAACAACGCGGCGAAGGCGGGAACATACCTTTTGATGATTTCGTCGAGCACCTTGCATGCGACATGTTGCTCCGCGGCTTGACGAGTACATGGTGGCCATGGAAGTCAGCGTGGCGGCATCGAACTGGCCGACGCGCTGCGGCTGCAGCTCGCTAGCAGCGCCCGTGAAAAAGAGGCGCAACGGCGGCAGCTCGCTCGGTTTACCGCCGCAGCGAGCTCAAGGGAAGCTTTGTGGGAGCACGGACGGAAGCGCCACCGGCGACGAATCAGTGCGGCTGCAGCGGAATGGTAGAGTTGAAATGGGAAGGAGAGGGCGTGGGTGAACTTTCACCGCGGCGGTTGGGTGTTCGCGTGCGAGCCCCAACGATAGCGCGTGCTCGACCGAAAACATCAATTTTGGGGCGTCAGAGGTCACAAAATGCCGCGCAGGGAAAAAGATTTACAGCGCACGCTAAAATGCAATTTTAGCACGGCTGCTGGATGGCACAAACCGGCGGCGCGTGCTGTATATCAGAGGTTATTTAGCGCAGGCCCGATATAGCGCCTCTGGTTGGAGTTGCTCTAAGAACATGAAATAACCAAGCTAATTAAGAGGCTACTAGCAAAATCCTAAGAAGTTCATAACCAAAATAAGTGACTCGGTTTTGTCGATACATCTGTATCTGAAAAAGTTAAGTGACTTATTTTGGGATGGTGGGAGTATCACATTAGGTCGTATTACTATTTGCTATCAGTCCTAATATATAAGCTGGCTATATTTTGTTTCTTTTGACAGATAGTTACCCCATTTGCTATATATATAGTTCTTGAACTAATGTCATCGGATTCATATGCAGGAATACTTGCCTATAATCAAGATGTTGTACTAGTATATCGATTTATTTTATGACGCCATGACATCATACTGAAAGTGTTTTATTTCCATCATGTAATAAACAAAATTTTATATCCATTGTGCATGGAAACAACATTTTTTCATCGCACATTTTATTTGCATCTCGTGCGGAACAACATTTTTATTTTCATAGTGTACAGAACAACAATTTTTCATTCACGTTTGAAACATTATTTTATAGGCATCACACGTTTGGAACAGCATTGCAATTTTCATCACATTTTGAACAACATTGTTATTTCCAGCATATTTAAAACAAGATTCTCTGCTTGAAAGTACCAAGATGTTAGCTACCATACCACAACATTGTTATTTCCAGCATATTTGAAACAAGATTCTCTGTTGGAAAGTACTAAGATATTAGCTACCCTACCACTAGAGGTGGACCGGCCTGTGAACCAGATGTACCTGGTTATGAGCTTCATTGCACGAAAAGCGTAAACGCCTCCAAGGGCGCGACGGGTCGTGACCGCCCCGTTCGCTGCGATGCAAACCCGCCGCATATTTGCGCCTGGAATGTGTCGCGACGGACGCTGCGCGGACGCGCAAAGTGTCCGCCCGCTTCTTCACCGGGCCCGCCTGGTAGCGAGCCTGTATCCAGGGCATCGCTTCCACGGTCAGCGCTTTCGCTTTCGCATCTGCGCGCAGCCTTCGCCATCAATGTCACGGCTGCCTCTTCTGCGCGCACACTAGCGGGCGGCGGCTGGGCTTCTGCGCCGCCTTCAATTGCATCGTTTCCCGCACGACCGGCTTTAAAAGTCCACCGGCACCGTTCATCCATCGCCCACACCTCCACTCGCAGCACCACCGCCGCAACACCATGGGGAAGAAGAAGAACGACTTCGAGGCGTCCGGTAGCGGCACCAAGAAGGAGGAGCGGCCAGGCAGGGTGCCGCTGCCCGTCAGCATCAGGAGGCTGATGCACGCGCACTGGACGCCATGCGACACCTGGAGGGACGTGCACATGCCTGGCGGCTGGCGGCTCAGCTACCGCCGGGTGCCCGTCCCTCCGGTGCCTGCGCGCGAGCCAGATAGGACCGCCGAGATCCGGCGAAGGAGGTGGTACCTGCCGCAGGACCTCCGCGCCGATCCGGTGTACGCCATCGACACCGATAGCTGGCACACGTATCTCGTGACCGAGAGGGATCGGAGAAGGAAAGCGGGCTTCATGGGCGACATGGACTTTCCTTTCGACCGTCCACCGCCGCCTCGTCCTCGAAGACACGCCAACGACTACATCGACCGCATATGTGTACTAGACCGCGCACGTCTTTGTCAGATTTCAGAGTCACAGCGCGTGATCAGCTCCACTATTACACTGATGGTCATTCATTATGTGGGAAAAAAGAAGAAACTGCGAACAAGGCATTCATTATGACTGAATCTAGAAACTTAAGTGTGTAAATTCAGCATTAGGCGTATGTCCAACAAAGCTTCGCCCATCGCCGTAGCATGAGAGATCCACGGTAGCACATAAGTTCTGAACAATTGGCCAAAGTTCGAAGAAGTTTCGCCACTTGATGAACACTGAGTACGGGCTTTCAGAGAGCTCGTATCAATGATTGTCTTGGCCCGTACCCGGTAGACTTGCTCTCAGTGTGCATTTCTACTGGTCTCCACCAAAATCGAACGCCATCCTCCGAGATATATATTATGACGGAGTCATACACTAGCCGGCCAAAGGATGTCTTGCCGATGTCGCCAACCCGATATCCACGCCATGGACCATACCGGACTTGCCGCTCGCAGAGAGGCTTGTACTGGTACACACTCGATTCTTCTAAATGTCCTGGTCGTGCCCTTGCAATGTACACCTGGACAGGAAAAGACAATTTCAATCTATCGGTCTATGACTTAACCAAACCATATATATGTGGGAGTTAAAATTCCCAATTAGTAGGCATTAATAGAAAGCCAAATTTGTATTTAAGGAGATTATAAAACTATCATGATATGTACTCTCTCGATCCCAAAATAAGTGACTCAATTTTGTCGATACATAACTCCATTTACTATATAGCTCTTCTGACACAGAACTAATGTTATCGGATTCGTATGCAGAAATACTTGCCTATAATTATGATGTTGTACTATTAGTAGTAACATAAGCAGCATATAAGCAGTTGGTCAAATCCTTGTTCTAACAGGAAAAATATGACTTATTTTGTCTGACATTAATTGGGTTACCACTCAAACAAACCCTTCTTATGGATATCCCTTATCAATAGAAAGACACTACAATAGTTGAAACAACCCAATAAAAGGATCCTCATAAAAATCCCAGTCATTCATTATGCCCTAATATCTCTCGAAAAAATTAACTCAGTATTCTGGCCAGTAATATGTAGCAGCACTGGTACGATCCAGTCATTCATTATGCGGGAAAAAAGAAGAAATTGCGAACAAGAGGTTCACATAAGTACCTCCTGGCCGTTGATAACATGGCGTGGGCCGTCGGTGAGGACGCGGCCAGCATCATCGGGGCTAAAGAACTGGATAAAGGCGCAGCAGCGGGGCTGGCCAGTGAGGCGGTAAGTGGGAATGAATATGTCGGCCACGTCCCCATAGTGACCAAAGTAGCTGCGGAGGTCCACGTCACCAGTGCATGGGGCCATGTTATCTAAGTATAGCCTCCCGTTAATATGCAGCTTGCTCATCGCCGGTGGAATGCTGGTGTTTGGTTGGACACTGTAAACACAATCAGAAGGAACCGTTTAGAAAGCAAGGGAACAGAGCATGAACTTCAGAGACAACTAAAATTATAATACAAATCATATGAAAGTGACGTGGCAACCAAATGACCAAATAAGAATTCGAAGATGAGGAATGATCGTATCATATGGAACACAATCTTCTTGGACGACTTGGCAAAAGCTTCGGGTCGACTAAAAAAGATGATTTTGTTGTATGTGTGTGTATGAGAGAGAGAGAGAAAGAGAGGCTTACACACTCAATTCTTGTAGACGTCTTGGTCGTGCCCTTGCAATGCACACCTGCACAGGAAAGGGCATTTTCAATCTATCACCCTATAACCGCGTCAAACCATATATATATATATATATACACGTGAGTTAAAATTCCCAAGCAGGCATGAATGATCGAAAGCCAAATTTTGTACAGAAGGAGATTAAATCCCAGTCCACTTTCTCTTGAAAAATTGACCCTGCATTCTCTCTAGTAATATGTAGCAGCACCATGGTTTTTTACATTCAGTTTCACTTGAATTGAACCAATTATTTGCAATTTTTGAAAAAAAAGAAAATAATTGAACTATTATGTGCTACTACTGCCGAAATATTTTTGCCGAATGTTCAATATTTCAGTGGCTACAGAAATTACTGGTGAATCTCAACGAAACCTGACTGAAAGCAAAACCATGACAGCACGGGTGCACGCAGCACAATACGATCTAGTCATTCATTACTCGTTAAAAAGAAGAAACTGCCAACGAAGTTAACATAGGTACCTCCCGGCCATTGATGACATGGCGTGGGTCAGCGAGGGCACGGCCGGCATCACGAGAGCTAGAGAACTGGACAAAGGCGCAGCAGCGGGGTTCGCCAGTAAGGCGGCAAGTGGGAATGAAAATATCAGCCACGTCCCCGTAGCGCCCGAAGTGGCGGCGAAGTTCAGCGTCGCCGGTGCATGGTGCCATGTCATGTACGTATAGCCTCCCGTTAATATGCAGCCTGCTCATCGTCGGTGACATGCTGGTGCTTAGTTGGACACTGTGAACACAATCGTAATAGGAACTTTTCAGAAAGCAACTTGAAATAGTTCTGATTTGCCTTACGGCCGCTACTAGGTCGGACCAGAACGTGAACAGAGCATGAACTTCAGAGACAACAAAAAATTATTGTACAAATCATATGAAAGTGGCGAGGAAAAAAACACCCTCCGAACCAGATTGGAAGAAGAAGAATTTGATCACAGGGAATATCATCTTCTTGGAGAACTTGACAGAAGCTAGGGTTAGGGTTAATTATATAAGGACAATTTTTGTGTGCGCGCGCGCGCAGAGAGAGAGAGAGAGGAGAGAGAGAGAGAGAGAGAGAGAGAGAGAGAGGCGCACCTAGTGGTCGAGGATCTCGCCGGAAAAAGCTCTGATTGCTGCTCCGTGGAGACGACGAAGCCGGAACCGGCTAGGGGTGTTGGCTTAATTAAGAAGCTCGGATGACCGTGTTATATTGATTTTCGTTTTAGCTTGTTTTGGAAACCAATAAACCAATGCCCGTAGGTGTAGCATTACGCTTTGGAAACGGATACGGCGGCCAATACGCGTCATTTTTTTTTTTGAGATAGCCAATACGCGTCAGTTATTATAAGCCCATTGAGTCGTTGTTCGTCAAAACCAAAAGTCCAAAACCATGGCCGGTACAGAAACTAACCTGTCGTATAGCACAACCAGAGTCCAGAGGTCCAGAGCCAACATGTCCGCGATGCTGGCCGACATGTGGTGTATGTCGAAACCGACGCTCTGCCTCTGCTCACTACAGGAAAGAAGAACGTTGCCGTGCGATAATTCACACGGCAAATGGCCCTATATGCACGGCAAAGACTTTGCCGTGCGACGCCACACGGCAATAATCGCACGGCAACGACATCTTTGCCGTGCGCGTCGCAAAAGTTGCACGGCAACGTCTTTGCCGTGCGTCCACGGCGCTGCCATGCGCCAAATTCTTTCACTACAAGGATTCCAGTCTATATCTTTTGTTGCAATAAAATGCAATATTACCACAAAAATCCCTTTCGTGGCAATAGGATCTACATATTGCCACAATTTAGTTTTGTCGCGACAAGTGCCCTTTTTGTTGCAATAGAAGCCACGTATTCCCACAAATTGCATCGGCGTTGTAATATGGCAGCGATATTGCGATAGCTGCATCGCGTTGCGTGGACTAGTCGTTTTGTTGCAACAATATAGACTAGGTGTTGCAACAAATTTAATCTATGTGGTAATATTCATGCATATATTGCAACACTTTTAGCACATGGCATTAGGCACAAAGATTGTTGCAAAAGGTTGGGTCCATGTTGCACGAAAATACGTATTTGTCGTAATAGGCAAATTTTTTTGGCGAGCGCTAGGCGTCGAGCGACCGATTTGGGGGAGAAATCGATTGCCCCGCGCGCCGTTAGATGGGCTCCGCGCGACCATACGATAAGATAGCTTTACGGGACGTCGTTTTCTGTATGTCGCTTTCCCATGTGGGTGGGACCACGCAATGCCACTTCATTTTGTCTTGCTAAATTTCAACCTGACTCCCCGTGAACACAAAAACAAAAAAAAAGGCTGTAAAAATTCTGTAATTTTACGAGCCAAATATAGTTTACACAGCGTATCAAAAATTCACAACAAAAATAGTGAAGAGAATGGACACAAATTCCTTGCATATTTACAATATAATTTGTGAACATTTACAACAAAAGAAACACCTATAGCATTGCAGTTAAAAGTTACAAAAAAATTCAAAAGACAGTCAATCATATTTGTTGGGTGTTCACAACAAAATATCTGAACTTTTACAATAAAAATAGCACTTGTAGCATTGCACCAAAAATTCACGGAAAAAATACCAAAAGATGATTGACACAAAATTGTTTAGTGTTTACAACATAATTTTCCAGACTTCACAATAAAATTAGCAATTGTGGTATTATTGCAGCAAAATCACAACAAAATATATCGAAGACAATTGACACAAAATCGTTGGATGTTTACAACACAATTTCTGGATTTTTACAACACAAAATAAGCAATAAAAATTCTAGCAAAATGCACCAACTATTGCAGAAAAAGAAATAAAAAAATCCAACAAAAAATCACCGGTGGTGGTTGACGGTCCTTTCCCACATCAACCCAGCCCCCATGAAGCACCGCATCGCCGCCTTTCGAACCGGCTCGTCGACCTCACGCAGCTCCACCGGCAAGGTCGGGACATCACATGGGCAAAGAGGTTGGGGACGGAGATCTAGGGTAGTGGTGGTGGCTTGGACGACGATGGTGCGAGTTGCGCCGGACAGAAGAAAGAGAGAGAGGGATAGAAGGGGATCTGGGGCGGCGATGGTGCCTCGGGCGGCGGTGGTGCCTGGGACGGCGGTGGTGCGGTGGCGTATCTCTTCGGGTGGTGGTCCCTGCGTCCGTGGAGAAGGGGAGAGGGAGAAAGGAAAAATGAGTGGACGATATGCTCTACCGATGAGATAAGGTTGAGGTGGGGGCCCGCAGTAGGACGCGTGGAAGGTGGGGGAAACGAGCGTGCGAACGACATTAGGACGACCGATCTTTTCGACGCGATCAGTCGCCTGATGATAAGCATTTTCCATTTTTTTTCCTCGGTTTCATTGTGTCGTGGTAACTATCACATATTGCGACAAATTATGTATTCATGGCAATGTGTACAATAAATTGCAACAATCCCCTACTATTCAGAAAAAGTAACAAGATATTGCAACGATATTCTCTATAGTTTCCTATTCACTAAAGATATGTGATATACCATGACGAAAATTCTCATGACTGTGGTGTGTAACGTCACAGAATATCATGACTAGGTGTGGACAGTTTGAAGGGAACCTACGAAGAAATATGAAATTTCGGCACTAAAAAGTGCCTTGCGCAGAAGGAGAAGAAATAAAAATAGTTTGCTATTAGCGTAAGATGGTGGCGAGCTAGCAATTAAAATTAACTTGTCAAAAGTTTGTTGCTTGATGTATAATATCTTGGAGTAACAAATGTACTCGCCATGTTCCTTGATGTATAAGGTGTATAGTTTTCTTGCACGAATATTAAGGCACAAGTTGAGAAAGGTAATTTTGTTGTTGCCGGACATTTGTGTACCCTTAGTGATCAAACGTGAAGCTAGTAGAGAGAAAAAAGGAAAATGTTGGCGTGCTCAGGCCCGCCGTACTCAACCAGCCTGCAAGCCCCTAGTGATCAAACGTGAGGCTTCCTTATATGAGTACCTACCAAATAAGAATAGGTAACATATCCCAGAAATTTTTCTAGGACTTAATCTCCTCCGATCAGTATCCCCTCCTTTCCGCGAGTGTCAATGTCCGGCCCGTCTTCTTTCTCTCTCCCACGCGGCCTCTAGGCCAAACCTTGGGCCAAAAACGCAGAAGATTTCAGTCTCATCGAAAATTTTCAGCAATGGAGGGAGTCACGGTGGCGGCAACGCCTGAAAATTTTCGTTTGCAAATTACCGACGATGGAGCTATAAATTCATCCCCTCCCCTCGCCATTCAACAGTGTACCGCTCCACAACTCTCCACCGCTCGTGGCCTGTCTCTTTTGCCGATCTCTCTTTCTGATCGCCATCTTCCATGGTTGGTCGCCGCTAAGGGTGGATCAACTGGGATGCCATCAGCGACGAGGCGGAGGAGGATGCAGGCGAGTTGAACTACGAGTACGAGTGGATTGTATCCGAACCAGGTTTATCAACGTTGATTCGTTAATTTTCGCATTTGTTTTGTCAATTTGTATATGATTTGATTCTCTGCCTTGTTTCATTAGATGACGAAGCGTCGGAGAGTTCCGATCAGCGTCGTGCAGGAAGGAGAACATATCTAGTGATACAACATCTTATTTGATACCATGATACCATTTTTCAAAATTTGAATTCTAAGTGTCAAAAAATTCGGAAACAAAATTTTACATTTTCACAAGATGTGTGTTTGCATGTCCTGTAATTTGTATAACCAAATTCGAAACACCCTTAGAGAAACAAAAAAGAGAAATCCAACATGAATAGTGTCACATAAAGACAAAAGCACAAAATGGCACTATTCACATAGTATTTGTCTTTTTTGTTTCTGTTTGTGTATTTTAAATTTGGGTCTGAAAATTCTGTAGAATGTAAACACACATCTTGTGAACAGCCAAAATTTTGTTTTTGTATTTTTTGACACTTACAATTCAAATTTTGAAGAGTGGTATCATGGTATCATTTAAGGTGTGGTATCACTAGATATTTTCCCGTGCAGGAAGGCTCGGCCTGGTAGGTGGCATGAGAGGTCCGAGCAGCACGGCGTTCGGTAACAACGAGTCCGTACTCCGTAGTCCAGGGCTTGACAATAATCCTACATCTACGGGAGGATTCCTACGGGATTGAAGTTACGGGATGATGTGGTGACAAGTGAGTGGACTTTAAGATCCTGAAATCATGGGAGAGAAAGAAAACTGCAACGTCCCGCTCCCCCACGTCATCCCGTAAGACTGAGCCCGTAAAAAAATTTCGTAGGTATAGCATTACTGAGGGCTTGAGCACCGGGCGTATTCAACAGTCGACCGAGCAATCACGGGTGGAAACGGCGACCTAGCATGCGGCAGCGGTGATCAGCCACGCGGTCGTTGACGTCTTGGACTGTCAGGTTTAAGGTGTGGCCCTAATCCTGTGACAAGATGGCCTGGACTACCTCCAACTCAAGGTGACCTAAGTTCATGTGTCATTCATCATTGGTACTCTTGCAGTAGTTCATCACGTGTTCAATGGAGTAGCTGCAACGGTGATGGCATGGTATCTGTTAAGCCTCATCTAGTTTGGATGCGATGAATAGATCCATGTCGATTGTTCTGTACTCATCTTATTTTTAACATCTGAACTTCTATGGGTACGTGTAGCCTGGTGCTCTTTCCTCATTTTTTGTTGACGTGATGCAGCTTGCCTGTCTGCTAAACAATCGCCCGGCTCCTCAATCTCCGGGATTTTGCATGCGGGAAGAGAGGTGGAATCGTTGAGTTCGTTCAGAATTCCCACGACCCCGCTGCCTTTTCTCCTGAGCACGTAAGTGTAGCATTGTTGGGGAACGGATATAGGATCCCAAAATTTTCGCTACTAGCAAAAGGTCGTGATCGTTTCTGTATCCATATGTTTTTTTTGCATTTTCCTCTGTTGGTAACCACTATGATTTGTATGTCTGAGAAGCTAAGCTATTTAAAATACATAGGATGGAAAAAAATTCTTGCGAGCTGACATAGCTTTGACGTGTGAACGAGTTGAATATACACATTTACAAAAATAAAATTCAAATACATATATAGTAGAATTCACTATATCACTACTTTTGGACACTTTGATGTCGCTAACACATTTTTTTTTTGCAGGACCCATAGATCAGAAAACTTGCTATATTCAACTCTGGCCTTTGTTAGACAAATTATTGCAAGGAATACATATAGAATTAGGTAGAATATTATATTTTGATCGAAGATTGTAAATTATCTATTGTTCAGAAAATTTTCATGTATCGGATGGTATTCCGGTAATAAATATTGAATTATTTGTCACAACATTCATATTGTATTCTATCATTTGTGTGTATTATGATATGGTTCTCTCACAAAGAAGAGATTTGAATTATCTTGCCACAAGCGTAGTGGTTCGTGGCAAAATGACTAATGCCACAAAAACAAAGACTATTGGCATATTTTATTTCCACGATTGACTATTGCCACGCAGAGTGTGCCACGAAACAAGCGTCATTGGCATATGTTATTGCCACAAATGTCTATCACCACGAACTATCGGTTGCCACGAGTCATTACATGTTGCATTAAACTATCTCCACAAACCAAATTGTGGAACCAAATGAGTGCTGCAACGGGAAAAATTGTGGCAACTTTCCACATGGTTGTTGCAATATCACACTTCATGGCCACGATCGTTTTTGTGTGGCAATAACCTATTACCATGTGTGCAGTCGCAACGACTGCCAACGAATATCATTTCGTTGCAATAGGTACATGTTGCAACAATTCGTCATGTATTGCGACAAAAGGTTTTGTTGCAATAGACCCAAATCCTTGTAGTGAAATTTGTCGTGCGACAATTCGCTGCTGTGCGGCCAGATGCTTTGCCGTGCGGCGCGTCGCTGCCGTGCGTCGGCGCCTTTGCCGTGCGGCGGGCCAGTGCCGTGCAGCTAGCGCTATCGTGCAAAAGTAGCTCCCCTAAACCCTAAACCATAAACTGGGGAGGTTTGGAGCCCTAAACCCCTAGACCCTAAACCATTAACTACATGTGCTGACACGGGAGCTGCAACACCTTAAATCCTAAACCCTAACACTAACCCTAACTCTAGCCCTAAATCCTTATCCTAACCCCCTAAGCCCTAACCCTACCCTAAATACTAACCCTAACCCTAACGAGTATATCAAGGCAGTTCTTCTTGGAATAATGTGCCTAAGTGTCTTCAGCGCATGTGGACTACCTTGTTGAAGACAACGCGATGGATGATATCTGCTTAGCACCAGAATTTGATGGGAAGCTTGGTATATGTGCCCACTTTTGAAGATTGTCTTCAAAAACAAGTTACCGAGAAGGGTGGCTCATGTGATAATGGATGTGGGTATATATATATAACTGGAGGCTACCATGTGCCAAAGGGTCCCAATCTTGGCTTTCGATGTGTATATGTCCCAAACAAACCTAAAACAATGAAAAAGTACATTGGTGGAACCTTGCACGGAGAAATCTAGGGGGATGGACCCGCCGGGGCACACATACCGTAGTTTTGGGGGAGGAGAGGGAGAATGACCGCCGGAGCACCGGAACCCCACCAAATCTTGCATGTGGACCTATGCTATGTGTGAAAGTGTGGTGGAAGGTGTAATGGTGCAAAAATAGCTCCCCTAAATCCTAAACCCTAAACTAGGGAGGCTTCGAGTAATGCAATTGCAGCTGCTAACACGGGAGCTGCAAAACCCTAAATCATAAACCCTAACAGTAACCCTAAACCTAACCCTAACCCTAAATCCTAACATTAAACCTAAAACTTAGCCCTACCCCTAAATCCTAACCCTAACCCTAAATCCTAAACCTAACCCTAACCAGTAGATCAAGGCAGCTCATGTGATAATGGCTCTAGCTGCGGGTATGCCGGAGGCTACCATGTGCCAAATGGTCCCAAGCTTGGTTTTCCATGTTTATATGTCCTAAAAAACCTAAAACAATGAAAAGGTACATTGGTGGAACCTGTGCGGAGAAATCTAGGGGGTAGACCCGTCGGGGCACACATACCGCTTTTGGGGGGAGGAGGGGGAGAACGACCGCCGGAGCACCGGAATCACACCAAATCTTGCATGTGGACCTATGATATGTGTGAAAGTGTGGTGGAAGGTGCAATGTTGCAAAAATATCTCCCCGGTGTGACCTTCCTCACATTTGGGTGATAACACTTAGCAGATTTTCCGAAGCGCGGATTGCTCCGAAACCCTGGTATATGTGGGAGGATGAAGATGGAGAGTACTTTTGTATTGCAAATAGTATGGGTATATACACATTGTCTTAAGTAACACTAATAAATAGTCATCAAAAAGTAAAACTAATTTAAAAATATAAGTATTAGATGAAATAAAATAGAAAGAAAAACAAAGGAAATGTCATATGGCGCACGGCAAAGGCTACGTTGCTGTGCATTCCAGCTGCGCGCACGACAAAGGGTGTTGCACGACAATACCCAAAGCCTTTGCCGTGCAGGAAATCTTTGCTGTGCGGTGTGTTGGGTCATTGCCGTGATGATTTCTTTGCCGTGCGCTGTCTTCAGACTTTGTCGTGCAAGGTTTCTTTGTCGTGCGCTCCCTTCAGATGTTGCCATGCGCATTTTATTTGCCGTGAGTTCTGCTTGGTAAGCACGGCAAATAAATCTTTGCCGTGCGTGGGCTCACGGCAATAATTTACTGCACGGCAGCCCCTGTTTTTCCCGTAGTGGCTGAGGCTGCAGCTCCCTATTGGTAAGCAGCCCGCGTTGCCCACTACCACTACTTGTTGTTGTTAAACATCATGCTATCGCCGCCAGGTTCCCTGCACTGGCTCTTGCTGTCATAGGAGTTGTTGGCTTGCTGCTGAGCTCGTTATAGAAGCAATACACGTAGCTGATGTTAGAGCATCTCCAGCTGCGTCCCCCAAACCGTCCTCCAAAAGGATTTGGGGAGCGCCGGATAAAAAAATGTTTCCAGCCGTGTCCCCCAAACCTGTTTTTTGTCCGGCGCCCCGAGACCGTTCCCGCCCCACAAGAGACGCTCCGGGCACGCCGGACACAACAAAAAGCGAGGTGAGGCATGCCGGAACCGACGCGTCAGCGGGACAAGAAAAATTCGTCCCCCTCTCCCGACAAATCGTGCCTCTCTCGCCACATCGCGCCTCTCCCACCGCCCATTTGTGCCGTCCCAACACTTTTGACCTATCCCATCGATTCATTTCTCCCTCCCGCCATCGCTACTTTGTTCCTCCCACCGTCGCTACCCTCTCCCCATCCATGGCGCCGCAGACAGGCCCCAAAACAATGGCCAAGAAGCCGCCGGGAAATGAGACGAAATGGGCGAAGGCGCCCTTCCCGAAGCCGCGAAAGGCGCCAGCTCTGAAGAAGAAGCCGGAAGTCTAGACCGATGATCAGTGGCATCAAGACTGTCTGCGCCGGAAGCTGTCGACAGCGGAGCGGAAAGGACGGAGGGCGGCGCGGCAGGAGAAGAAGGCGTTGGCAGTGTGCGCGCACCACCACGCGCTGGACGGGTGTATCGCTGCCACCAACGCGAGCTCATGGAGTACGTCGGCGCTTATGTACGTTCCGGTAGTGGTATCTCCGAAGACATCCAGATTCTACAATGACGGCCCCTCTGCCACTCCCGGGTGCGTGACGCCAAACTTTTCGCCGCACTACCAGGATACGCTGCCGCATGGCAGCTTCAACCCCAACTCTCTCTCTTCTACTCCCCGGCGAACGAGCCAGGGCCCCAGCGCGAGCCAGGACCCGGTGCAGATGGCGCGCCGTTCACTGGCCGCAGGGGGCCGCTCAAATTCAATGGTGCCGGTGCTGAGGAGGAGGAGGAGGGGGAGGACGACGAGGAGGAGGAGGGGGAGGGGGTGGAGGACGACGACAATGATGAGGATGAAGTGGGCAGCGACGAAGAGGACGACGAGGGTGCCGGTGAGGATGCTGATGATCTCGTGGAGGTTGACGTGGACGGCGTGAGGAAGAAGAAGAAGAAGAAGGCATCGGGCACACGAGGCCCCAAGTGGATGCCTCTGGAGGATCAATGGCTGTGGGAGTCGTGGGCGACGGTAAGCCATGACTCCATCATCGGCGCCAACCAAATGTACGGGAAGTATTGAGCGAGGATCAAGGCCAAGCTCGATGAGCGCAAGTTGATCAACAACGACTACAACAAATTGACAATGAAGAGGAACCAAAAGTCAATGTCGACGCGATGGGACATCATCCAGGCGTCGGTGAACTTGTTTCATGGGTTCCATCACGAGATAGAGACCAGAGGCGACAGCGGCGTCGACATTAGCCAAATGGTCGACATCAGCCAGATCGGATCAAGAATGATGGCTACTTCAAGAGCATCAATGTGGGAAAGCTCGCTAAGACGGATGATGATTATATTCTGGCTACTCAGGCTAAAAAGGTCTTCTATTTGACTGACAGAGACCAAGCTAATGAGGGTTGGAAAATTGTCCAAACATACGACCATCGCCATCTCTACAATGTTAGTGAAAATGAAGGTGTCAGATATGATGCAAATGCCTATCAAGAGCAGGAACAAGCTGGTCGGCAACAAGGACAGGACACATACGCTGTACGAACAGAAAAAGTCGTACCTACTGCAAATTTAAAAACAGAGCCACTCCGCCGTATTCCAGCGGTTGTGATTGACCTGATGAACAAAACTAAAAGCCCGATTTATAATGACAATGGAGATGATGTTGATGACACATGTGACAATTACGTAGATCAGCATAACCCTTTTCCAGATATCGACAGTGATGAGGAGTAGCTTTTCCCATTGTATAAGTAATCATCTTGTTGCAATATGGCTAAACTTGCTTACCATGTCTGAAACTTATGTAATTTTCCCTTATGATGCCAGCATGTGAGACTAGATCATTTCATATGCTTATCACATAGTATGTTGTCATTGCCTGATGCAATGTCGCGTTAATTGATCATCAATGGAGATTATATGCTTAACACATAGTATGTTGTCATTGCCTGATGCATTGCCGCATTAATTGATCATCAATGGAGGTTCTTACTTGACAACAGTGGTGCAAAATACTACCTCCGTCCAGTTCATAGGGCTTGCACGGACAACAGTTGCTTGCTATCATCCGGGACCATAATGTTGATACCATACGAAAATATATTGCATTATCTATGTAATGATATTGATTTTGTATTTTGCACGCTAATGATTATTGGTAAAAACATAGTCAAACTTGACATAGTTTTATTTTCTTCAAATAGCTCTCCTTTGATTCATATGATAGGAAAATCATTTTGATCATTAGAGCACGTGTCCAACAGATGATGTATTTGTCAAAAAAAAAAAAACAGTTAATATAAATCACATTAGCCCCCAAAAAATGAGCAAAATCATATGATGTAATGTACAAAACATCCCCAAAAAATTTACATTGCAATGTATAATTTGCACCACGTGATGCAAATATACATAACCTGCAATGCCGAGCCACCGGGCGATTCCAGCTCTCCCAGTCACTGACGCTCAAGGCGAGCCACGGGAGCATAAGTTTCTCCAAAGGAGATATAAGCATGATGATTGCTAAAGTTAGTCAATTGCCTTCTTGTGGAAACTCTTCCTCCTACATCACTTAGGACCTTCTCATGAGTGTGTTCAAGAATTTCAAGTTCGTATCTCTTCTTGCAAGACGAGACACCTTCAAACTTAGTTCTGCCTGTGCCCAGCCAGGAGCTCCGGGTGTATAATTGCACAGGTGATGTACATCATCTGGATTCAAAAACAAAATCAGGCGATGTGAAAGCCGAAAAATCCCTAAATAGGTGATGTATAATTGCTTTGGTGCTTCTCTACGCCATCCTCAATGTCTTTTCTGTTAGAGTTTGCCTGGAAGAGAGAGCACAAGCATTAATCATGTTACAAATTCAGGAGTTTTGCGTTCGAAACAAACATCATTTTTGGTTTTACAGATTAAGCAAATATTTACATCTATGCGAAAAACTAATAATGTAGTAGTACAAAAATGGCTGGCTAGATAAAGTTTCCATTAAATATAAACATACCTAGGTGAGAGAATTGGCGATGCAGACGGACAAATCTCTTTCGTGCAGTGTCACCGAAATGGGCGACTCCCGACATGGCTGAGCAAAAAGAAAACAACTATTTTATATGTACAATGGCAATTTAGAAAACCCAGTTCATTGGCAGTTTGTCACGACGTCCGGTAATACAATGGTTTATACCTTGAGTCGGTGGGAAGTCGGGATCTGGAACATCCGGTACAGTGCCTCCCATGGATCGACCCGTCGGTGACGAATCGTTGTGCGCAAGACTCGCCCTCCTCATCGACTACCTGGCCACCTCCTCCGTGCCACCAGATCTCGCGACGGGAACACGAGGAAGGGCGCTAGGAAGAGCTGACGTGCCCGCGCACACGCCGAATGAGCCCTGGCGTCGGAACTGGCGACTCAGGCAACATATCAACATCTGCGCGAGCAGCGTCGCCAAGTCTAATCCTGAGAGTGGGAAGAGAGCGAATGGCTAGGGTTATAGGGTAGTCCATCTAAATAAATGACTATATGAGATATTTCCAAGTCGGCTCTCCACAGTGTGGCCGATGACCCAAAAGGAAAAAAACTCAAAAGGTTGGCACCTAAGCAGCGAAGTCCTGACACAAAAATTGGGCACCGGCACCACAATGTAGTTAATGCATGTACTATAATGCGGGGTCCATCTATGGATTTGAAAATTTGCCAAAGCCAATCTATCTTGCCATTAGTTGATTTGGGAGCTATATACACGCGACTTTGTGTCTGATATATGTACTATGCCTTCTCCATCTACACGCCTCTGTGCAAATTAATTCTATCCCAATGCTTACATCCAGCACAAACCTCTGTCATTGCAGTTGTTACTCAACTCAACCATTGGAGCCCAAACACAAGAGCGAGCTCAATCTCAACCAGAGAGGCCTCTTTCTCATCGTTAGCTATCTACAAATTGATGTCTTACTAAAACCGTGCCTCTCATAGATATCACCTCGCTTGTGTAACAATGGCTGCTAGCTGCTAGCATGACCGAAGGGGATAAGGTAGAAAAGATAAAAAATTGTGGTGGAGCCTATAAGCAGGAGAGCTGGCCCAAACCCAGCACATGACGTAGGTACCAGACCAAAATATTTTTCATTGTCTATGTTTTGATATTAATTTTCTATTTTTGCATGATAATGATTTTTGGTAAAATCTTAGTTTACAATTGACATAGTTTGACTTTATAAAAATAATATAAGCCTTACGCTTTGGGATGGAGGTAGTAGTATTTAGCATAATATGGTTTTCTTATTTACTACATGCACTTAGCTCATTGGAGGTGGAAAAGTTGAAGAGGTGAGAGATGGTCGATGACAGTTTCCCAATGTAATAATAAAATCCTTTATATGTCTTGAAAACCCACACGTACGTTCTTTCTAGGACGGAGGCAGTTATGAGGTAATGCGCCCATGCGCTGTCCATCTGCCCGTTCGTGCTATGTCTCCAAAATCTCGAAATATCATCGGTTATCCATTTCACGCCCCCACTTCTCCCTCTCTCCACGGACTAGGAAAAAACCCTCTCTTCGCTTCCCCTTCCCATTCCACCGATGGAGAACCCAACCGACGCCGTCGACGCAGCGAAAGCGAAGGCCGCGCGGCTGACCTTAGCCGCAGAGGAGGCGGCCAGAGCCGCGACCGCACCACGCATGGCCGCAAGGGCGGCGATCATCGACGCAGCAGATGCCAAAGACAAAGCGGAGGCCATTGCCGAAGGTCGAGCGATCGGTCGCTCATCGGCATCCAATGTTATTGGTAGATGGGTCCAGTCTCTTGGGAAGCATCCGCTAGATGAAGAGGACGAGGTTGATCTCATCTTTGAGCTGCCGCCGCCGACCTTCGATGAGAATATCGTCGACGACGAGGAGGAAGTATGTTCCGATTCACCTCTCTCCCTTATTCAACATAGCCCTGGATCGATTTGCGCTATGGTCTCTCCCTTGTTGTTGTTTTTTTGCGCTATAGGATTTTGAATTAGCATCAGAGTCTTTTTAGGATTCATATTCAATATTACTATTTGGCATGTATCAGGTTGCTACTGATGATTTTACAACGATGTCGAGTCGCGTCATAGGAAGGCCAGGGCCACTCTCAACAAGCTTAAGGCGGGGAAGTTCGACAAGTATTGGAGTGAACCCTGGACTGGTGCCAGGAACAGCTGCCCCTTTTGCACAAGGAGCATAAAGGTGGACTTTCAAAGCGTCCTGCAGCATGCCGAATGCTGTGGGTCCGGCCGTGTCAATGTTGGGGAAACTGTTAACCGATCCGGCTTCATATCCAACCACATGGCCTATGGGCTATTCCTAAGGAAGAAATTGACCCAAGCTATCGAGACCTGTCGTGTGCCTCCTCCCAAGCCCAAGCCATCGAAGGTTAAAGGTATGGGCAGCAAGAAGCAGAAGAAGCGGGACCGAGAGGAGGCAACAGGAATAAGATGGTAAATAACTGTTGTGCATGTTTGTCTCTGCTACTGCTTCAAAAGCAGCATATTTTGTTGAACTCTGTTTATGTTTG
This sequence comes from Lolium multiflorum, assembly GCA_030979885.1. Classification (NCBI taxonomy): domain Eukaryota; kingdom Viridiplantae; phylum Streptophyta; class Magnoliopsida; order Poales; family Poaceae; genus Lolium; species Lolium multiflorum. The sequence continues at coordinate 42,906 of JAUUTY010001190.1, forward strand.
CTGCTCAGCAGCATTTGTAGTGAACCTATTAGCTTAATTACGGGTTGTTGAACTGTTTGTGTTGAACCTTGCTTGATTAGGTTCTGTTGAACTCTGTTTGTGTTGCATGGAAAGGGGGGCATGATGCTACCCTGAATTTGCGGGACCCCCAAAAAACTTGCAAATACGAGCGATGCATGCAAAAGGAACAAATTTGTCCCCTAGGTTTTATTTCAAATTTAATTGGGAGGAAGGGTACATGAAATACAATTCAAAAAAGGTAAATACGTATACCTATGTTGTAAACTTGACCAACATAATAGACAATATATATTACATAAAATATACGACTAAAAAGTTCCAATGGTCTAGTTTGTAATGATATAATTATTGTGCCGTAAAATATATATACTAATTATTATGATCTCTATTTGCTATTTAATACTAGTTAACTATGCAAAAATCAACAATGTTTGTTTTTTTAGTCCTAGTTCAACTTAAATTTTATATTAAGAGGGATCACACTAAGGAGACGAAGGAGAGCAAAGAATCAAGGTCGTCGTTATTTACGTGTCTCCACCTTTTCACGATGTTGACTGTTGTGCAGGATTTGTTAGTGCGCAGCAGGTGCGAGCGAGCGAGTCGAACCAGACTTGCAACACGCATCAGAGCACAGTTTACAACATGACACAAAATAAACATGAAATTACATCTAAGGACCTAACTTTTACATGGTGGACCCCAGGCTAAAAGTAAGTAATGCGATCGGGTCCTCAACAGCCACCGCCCGGATTGATCCTCGTCGCAGCCGGGGACGAACAACTTGGCGCGACCGAATCGCCATGGCTACAGAGCTTGCACACCATGGCCTCTGAGCTGAGCTAGAAACGCCCTGCCAAAACCGGAAGGAAGCGAAGGTGGCTGATTGGACAGAGAGGGGAAGAGAGAGTCTTGATGGGAGTTTGCATACCTACCGCACGTGACTTGTGCTCATTGAAGTGTGGTACCTCACGCATGGGAGCCTCAATCTACGACACCACCCATGACACCCACATTGACCCGACCCTGCCCCATGCATCCCACCTCACCTACCCCACCTCACCTCCCATAGACACAACGTGTACCCTAACCCTAAACCATAAACCTTAACCCTAACCCCCTAAACCGTAACCCTAACCCCCTAAACCCTAAACCCTAACCCTAACCCCCTAAACCCTACCCTAACCCTATCCCTAACCCTAGCCCTAAACCCTAAACCCTAACCTTAACCCTAGCCCTAACCCTAACCCAAAACCCTAACCCTAACCCAACCCCTAACCCTAAACCCTAACTCCTAACCCTAACCCTAACCCTAACCCTAACCATAGTTTGTTTGATTCCACCACATGAAATATAGGTATATACATATGGGTGGATATGCGTTAGATTTCCAGTGAAATTTAGCGTAATTGAAAGTTTGTTTGGAAGAATACTAGCTAGTACGGAAATAAATCCTTGAAATAAAATAACCATATAAGAAAAACTTCCGATCCTACTGCCTCTGATTCAAACTACTTGATGCTAAAATGGATGTATCTATAACTAAAATGTGTCCAGATACATCTATATTATCATCAAGTAGTATGAATCGGAGCACTACAAGGTTTATCTATAACCCAATCCCTAAAAAACCCTAAACCCTAAACCTTAAACCCTAACCCTAACCCCCTAAACCCTAACCCGAAACACTAACCCTAACACTAAACCCTAACCCTAACCCTAAACCCTAAACCCTAACCCTAACCCTAAACCCTAACCATGGTTTGTTTGATTCCACCACATGAAATAGAGGTATATACATATGGGTGGATATGCGTTAGATTTCCTATGAAATTTAGTGTAATTGAAAGTTTGTTTGGAAGAATACTAGCTAGTACGGAAATCAATCCTTGAAATATATTAACCATACAAGAAATACTTCCGATCCTAGTGCCTCTGGTTCATACTACTTGATTCTAAAATGGATGTATCTATAACTAAAATGTGTCTAGATACATCTATATTATCATCAAGTAATATGAATCGGAGCACTATAAGGTTTATCTATAACCCTAACCATAACCCTAAACCCTAACCCTAGCCCTAACCCTAGCCCTAACCCTAAACCCTAACCCTAGCCCTAACCCTAAACCCTAACCCTAACCCTACTGATACGTCCCTAACGTATCTATAAATTCTTATGTTCCATGCTACTTTTATGACAAAACTTGAATGTTTTATACATACTTTACATCATTATTATACATTTTCCGGCACTAACCTATTAACAAGACGCCGAAGCGCTAGTTGCTGTTTTCTGTTGTTTTTGGTTTCAGAAATCCTAGTAAGGAAATATTCTCGAATTGGACGAAATCAACGCCCAGGGTCCTATTTCTCCACGAAGCTTCCTAAGACCGAAGGGATAACGAAGTGGGGCGACGAGGCGCCGCCACCATAGGGCCGCGCGGCCAGAGGGGGCCCGCGCCGCCCTATGGTGTGGGGCCCTCGCGCCGCCCCTGACCTACCCTTTGATGACCCACAAGTATAGGGGATCGCAACAGTCTTCGAGGGAAGTATTACCCAATTTATTGATTCGACACAAGGGGAGACAAAGAATACTTGTAAGCCTTAACAATGAGTTGTCAATTCAGCACACTGAAACAGACTTGCTCGCAAGAGTTTATCAAGAGTAACGCTTTATAAAGAGGAATAGTGAAATAACAATGCGGTGAAATAAAGATAGCATTAGTGATTATAGTAAACAACAGGATTAAAATACTGTAGGCACAGGGACGGATTAACGGGCGTTGCATGGATGAGAGAAACCCATATAACAATCAAAGCAGGGCATTTGCAGATAATAATAAAACGGTATCCAAGTACTAATCAATCAATAGACATGTGTTCCATATATAGTCGTACGTGCTCGCAATGAGAAACTTGCACAACATCTTTTGTCCTACCAGCCGGTGGCAGCCGGGCCTCTAGGGAAACTACTGGAAATTAAGGTACTCCTTTAATAGAGTACCGGAGCAAAGCATTAACACTCCGTGAACACATGTGATCCTCACATCACTACCATTCCTCCGGTTGTCCCAATTTCTGTCACTTGGGGCCATTGGTTCCGGACATACATGTGTATACAACTTGCAGGTAAGATCATAAACAACGAATATCTTCATGAATCAATAACATGTTCAGATCTGAGATCATGGCACTCGGGCCCTAGTGACAAGCATTAAGCATAATGATACGCGTAGATGCACACGTCCGTTGGGAACCCCAAGTGGAAGGTATGATGCGTATAGAAGCAAGTTTCCCTCAGTATGAAACCAAGGTTTAATCGAACCAGTAGGAGCCAAGAAGCACGTTGAAGGTTGATGGTCGCAAATGTGATGCGGCGCAACACCAGGGATTCCGGCCAACTAGAACCTGCACAACACAACCAAAGTACTTTGCCCCAACGAAACAAAGAGGTTGTCAATCTCACCATTGCTGTAACAAAGGATTAAACGTATCTAGTGGAAGATGTTTGCAAAGAAAACAAGAAACAAGTAGATTGTATGCTATGGAAAGAATAGGACCGGGGTCCACAGTTCACTAGAGGTGTCTCTCCCATAAGATAAAAGCATGTTGGGTGAACAAATTACAGTCGGGCAATTGACAAATAGAGAAAGGCATAATAATGCATATACATGACATGGTAAATATAGTGAGATTTAATTGGGCATTACGACAAAGAACATAGACCGCCATCCAACTGCATCTATGCCTAAAAAGTCCACCTTCAGGTTATCGTCCGAACCCCCTCCAGTATTAAGTTGCAAAGCAACAGACAATTGCATTAAGTATTGTGCGTAATGTAATCAATAACTACATCCTTAGACATAGCATCAATGTTTTATCCCTAGTGGCAACAGCACATCACAACCTTAGAACTTTCTGTCACTGTCCCAGGTATCAATGAAGGCATGAACCCACTATCGAGCATAATTACTCCTCTTGGAGTTAAGAGTAAAAACTTGGCCAGAGCCTCTACTAATAACGAGAGCATGCAAGATCATAAACAACACATGAACAATAGATTGATAATCACCATAATCATAGTACTCTCTATCCATCGGATCCCGACAAACACAACATATAGAATTACATATAGATGATCTTGATCATGTTAGGCAGCTCACAAGATCCAACAATGAAGCTCAACAAGGAGAAGACGACCATCTAGCTACTGCTATGGACCCATGGTCCAGGGGTGAACTACTCACTCATCACTCCGGAGGCGATCATGGCGATGAAGAGTCCTCCGGGAGATGAACCCCTCTCCGGCAGGGTGCCGAGGCGATCTCCGTAATCCCCCGAGATGGGATTGCGGCGGCGGCTCTCGTAAGGTTTTCCGTATCGTGGCTCTCGCGGGGTTTCGCGACGGAGCTTTAAGTAGGCGGAAGGTCAACGCGAGGGGCCACACGAGGGCCCAGGCTAGGTCGGCGCGCCAGGGCTCGGGCCGCGCCGCCACCCCGGCTGCCTCGTGCCCCACTTCGTTAGGTCTTCGGTCTTCCGGAAGCTTCGTGCAAAATAGGACCCTGGGCGAAAGTTTCGTCCAATTCCGAGAATATTTCTTTACTAGGATTTCTGAAACCAAAAACAGCAGAAACAAAGAACTGGCTCTTCGCATCTTGTTAATAGGTTAGTTCCGTAAAATGCATAAATATGACATATAATGTGCATAAAACATGTAGGTATCATCAATAAAGTAGCATGGAACATAAGAAATTATCGATACGTTGGAGACGTATCAGCATCCCAAGCTTAGTTCTGCTCGTCCTGCAGGTAAAACGATAACAAAGATAATTTCTGAAGTGACATGCCATCATAATCTTGATCATACTATTTGTAAACATATGTAATGAATGCAGCGATCAAAGCAAAGGTAATGACATGAGTAAACAACTGAATCATATAGCAAAGACTTTTCATGAATAGTACTTCAAGACAAGCATCAATAAGTCTTGCATAAGAGTTAACTCGTAAAGCAATAAATCAAAGTAAAGGTGTTGAAGCAACACATAAGAAGATTAAGTTTCAGCGGTTGCTTTCAACTTGTAACATGTATATCTCATGGATATTGTCAACATAAAGTAATATAACAAGTGCAATATGCAAGTATGTAGGAATCAATGCACATCCACACAAGTGTTTGCTTCTTAAGGTGGAAGGAGATAGGTAAACTGACTCAATCAATAAAAGTAAAAGAATGGTCCTTCGCAGAGGAAAGCATCGATTGCTGTATTTGTGCTAGAGCTTTTATTTTAAAAACATGAAACAATTTTGTCAACGGTAGTAATAAAGCATATGAGTTATGAAAATTATATCTTACAAGTTGCAAGCCTCACGCATAGTATACTAATAGTGCCCGCACCTTGTCCTACTTAACTTGGACTACCGGATCTTTGCATGCCATGTTTCAACCAAGTGTCACAAAGGGGTACCTCCATGCCGCCTGTACAAAGGTCCAAGGAGAATGCTCGCATTTCAGATTTCTCGCTTTTGATTATTCTCAACTTAGACATCCATACCGGGACAACATGGACAACAGATAATGGACTCCTCTTTAATGCATAAGCATGTAGCAAAGTTATTATTCTCATATGAGATTGAGGATATATGTCCAAAATCGAAACTTCCACCATGATTCATGGCTTTAGTTAGCGGCCCAATGTTCTTCTCTAACAATTTTGCATGCTCCAACCACTAAAATGATAGACCTTCAGACAAGACGGACATGCATAGCAACTCACATGATATTCAACAATAGTTGATGGCGTTCCCCAGAAACATGGTTATCGCACAACAAGCAACTTAATAAAATATAAAGTGCATAAGTACATATTCAATACTACGATAGTTTTTAAGGCTATTTTGTCCCATGAGCTATATATTGCAAAGGTGAATGATGGAATTTTAAAGGTAGCACTCAAGCAATTTACTTTGGAATGGCGGGTAAATACCATGTAGTAGGTAGGTATGGTGGACACAAATGGCATAGTAGTTGGCTCAAGGATTTTGGATGCATGAGAAGTATTCCTTCTCGATACAAGGTTTAGGCTAGCAAGGTTATTTGAAGCAAACTCAAGGATGAACAAGTGCAGCAAAACTCACATAAAAGACATATTGTAAACATTATAAGACTCTACACTGCCTTCCTTGTTGTTCAAAACTCAATACTAGATATTATCTAGACCTTAGAGAAACCAAATATGCAAATCAAATTTTAGCAAGCTCTATGTATTTCTTCATTAATGGGTGCAAAGCATATGATGCAAGAGCTTAAACATGAGCACAACAATTGCCAAGTATCACATTATCCAAGACATTTTTAGAATTACTACATGTAGCATTTTCCAATTCCAACCATATAACAAATTAACGAAGAAGAAACTTCGCCTTGAACATTATGAGTAAAGCCTAAGGACACATGTGTCCATATGCAACAGCGGAGCGTGTCTCTCTCCCACAAAGTGAATGCTAGGATCCATCTTATTCAAACAAAAACAAAAAACGAAAACAAACCGACGCTCCAAGTAAAGAACACCAGATGTGACTGAATAAAAATATAGTTTCAGGGGAGGAACCTGATGATGTTGTCGATGAAGAAGGGGATGCCTTGGGCATCCCCAAGCTTAGACGCTTGAGTCTTCTTAAAATATGCAGGGATGAACCACGGGGCATCCCCAAGCTTAGAGCTTTCACTCCTCTTGATCTTAGTATATCATTCTCCTCTCTTGACCCTTGAAAACTTCCTTCACACCAAACTTCAAGCAAACTCATTAGAGGGTTAGTGCATCATTAATAATTCACACATTCAGAGGTGACACAATCATTCTTTTCACTTCTGGACATTGCATAATGCTACTGGACATTAATGGATCAAAGAAATAAATCCAACATAGCAAAAGAGGCAATGCGAAATAAAAGGCAGAATCTGTCAAAAACAGAACAGTCCGTAAAGACGAATTTATAAATGGCACCAGACTTGCTCAAATGGAAAAACTCAAAACTAATGAAAGTTGCGTATATATCTGAGGATCACGCTCGTAAATTGGCAGATTTTTTCGAATTTTCTACAGAGAATTATGCCCAGATTCGTGACAAACAGCAATGCTGTTTCTGCGCAGCGATCCCAAATATAACATCAACTTTGACATAGAAACTTTACTTGGCACAAAAACATGATAAGGAGAGGTTGCTACAGTAGTAAACAACTTCCAAGACTCAACAAAACAAAAAATTGCTGTAGGTAAAAACATGGGTTGTCTCCCATAAGCGCTTTTCTTTAACGCCTTTCAGCTAGGCGCAGAAAGTGCAAATCAAGTAACATCGAGAGTAGAAGCATCAACATCATTACCAGGGGTGTTGGGAGTTTTCTCAACCAAGCATAGTATATTTGATATATAAGTTTTAGCGTCTCCCTTTTCATTAGTCTTAGGCTTGCTACTCTCATCGAACAAATTTTCAGGAACAAGCCAAGCATAGTTATTTTCTAGTGCATCATTCATAGCTAGGAGTTTACATGGTATTGGTGCTTTGATTTCCCCTCCATCATTAATGTTATTAGTGTACATTATTCTATCCATGTCCATTTTTTCAAGGAGACCAATAAAATTGGTATGAGAACCTAGCATATTAAATTTAGCAAAAACCTTTCTAGCCTCTCTTGCTAGACCACCAAATTCTCTAAGAAGGGTTTCTAAAACAAAATCTTTCTTTTCCCCTCTTCCATATCACCAAGTGTAAGAAACATGTGTTGGATTATAGGATTGAGATTAACAAATTTAGTTTCCAACATGCGAACTAAAGCAGCAGCAGCAATTTCATAGGTAGGTGCAAGTTCTACCAAGTGTCTATCTTCAAACTCTTCAGTAATACTAACATGATTGAAAAATTCTTCTATATTAGTTCTCCCAACTATGGACCCACGTCCTACCGGTATGTCTTTTGTGGTAAAATTAAAAGGAAACATGATGCAATAGGCAAAAAGTAAACTAGGCAAACAAAGTAAAGACAAGTAACTAATTTTTTTGTGTTTTCGATATAGAGAGCAAGACAATAAATAAAGTAAAACTAGCAACTAATTTTTTTGTATTTTGATTTAGGTGCAGCAAACAAAGTAGTAAATAAAATAAAGCAAGACAAAAACAAAGTAAAGAGATTGAGAAGTGGAGACTCCCCTTGCAGCGTGTCTTGATCTCCCCGGCAACGGCGCCAGAAATTTACTTGCTGGCGTGTAGTTGACGTGGGAGTTAGAAATCTTTGTGGTGTAGCTTTTCTTCAGTTCCCCGGCAACGGCGCCAGAAATTTAGCTTGATACGCGTAGATGCACACGTCCGTTGGGAACCCCAAGTGGAAGGTATGATGCGTATAGAAGCAAGTTTCCTCTATGAAACCAAGGTTTAATCGAACCAGTAGGAGCCAAGAAGCACGTTGAAGGTTGATGGTCGCGAAATGTGATGCGGCGCAACACCAGGGATTCCGGCGCCAACTAGGAACCTGCACAACACAACCAAAGTACTTTGCCCCAACGAAACAGTGAGGTTGTCAATCTCACCGGCTTGCTGTAACAAAGGATTAAACGTATCTAGTGGAAGATGTTTGCAAAGAAAACAGTAAAACAAGTAGATTGTATGCTATGGAAAGAATAGGACCGGGGTCCACAGTTCACTAGAGGTGTCTCTCCCATAAGATAAAAGCATGTTGGGTGAACAAATTACAGTCGGGCAATTGACAAATAGAGAAAGGCATAATAATGCATATACATGACATGGTAAATATAGTGAGATTTAATTGGGCATTACGACAAAGAACATAGACCGCCATCCAACTGCATCTATGCCTAAAAAGTCCACCTTCAGGTTATCGTCCGAACCCCCTCCAGTATTAAGTTGCAAAGCAACAGACAATTGCATTAAGTATTGTGCGTAATGTAATCAATAACTACATCCTTAGACATAGCATCAATGTTTTATCCCTAGTGGCAACAACACATCACAACCTTAGAACTTTCTGTCACTGTCCCAGGTATCAATGAAGGCATGAACCCACTATCGAGCATAATTACTCCCTCTTGGAGTTAAGAGTAAAAACTTGGCCAGAGCCTCTACTAATAACGGAGAGCATGCAAGATCATAAACAACACATGAACAATAGATTGATAATCACCATAATCATAGTACTCTCTATCCATCGGATCCCGACAAACACAACATATAGAATTACATATAGATGATCTTGATCATGTTAGGCAGCTCACAAGATCCAACAATGAAGCTCAACAAGGAGAAGACGACCATCTAGCTACTGCTATGGACCCATGGTCCAGGGGTGAACTACTCACTCATCACTCCGGAGGCGATCATGGCGATGAAGAGTCCTCCGGGAGATGAATCCCCTCTCGGCAGGGTGCCGGAGGCGATCTCCGAATCCCCCGAGATGGGATTCGCGGCGGCGGCGTCTCGTAAGGTTTTCCGTATCGTGGCTCTCGGTACTGGGGGTTTCGCGACGGAGCTTTAAGTAGGCGGAAGGTCAACGCGAGGGGCCACACGAGGGGCCCAGGGGCTAGGTCGGCGCGGCCCTGGCCGCGCCGCCACCCCCCTGGCTGCCTCGTGGCCCCACTTCGTTAGGTCTTCGGTCTTCTGGAAGCTTCGTGCAAAAATAGGACCCTGGGCGAAAGTTTCGTCCAATTCCGAGAATATTTCTTTACTAGGATTTCTGAACCAAAAACAGCAGAAAACAGCAACTGGCTCTTCGGCATCTTGTTAATAGGTTAGTTCCAGAAAATGCATAAATATGACATATAATGTGCATAAAACATGTAGGTATCATCAATAAAGTAGCATGGAACATAAGAAATTATCGATACGTTGGAGACGTATCACATAACAAGTTGCAACAATATCATAAAAGTGACATCTACGGATACTAGGCACTATGCCCTAACAAACTTATGACTATTACATGACCAATCTCATCCAATCCCTACCATCCCCTTCAGCCTACAGCGGGAATTACTCACACATGGATGGGGGAAACATGGCTGGTCGATGGAGAGGCGTCGCGGTGATGGCGGTGAAGATCTCCTCCACCTCGTCCCGGCGGAGTGCCGAACGGAGACTTCTGGACTCCGCGACGGAGTTTCGCGATGTGGCGGCTCTTGGAGGGTTTCGGCGACTTCGACTTCTCCCCGTACGTTTTTAGGTTGAGGGCGATAAGTAGTCCGAAGGAGGGCGTCGCCAGCCGGGGGGCCACACACTAGGGCCGCGCCGGCCTAGTGTGTGGGGCCCCGTGCCCCCACCTGGCTTGCCCTTCTGGCTCCGTGAGTCTTCTGGAAAAATAGGGCCTTCTGTATAAATTCCGAGGTTTTTCCTGAAAGTTGGATTTCTGCACAAAAACGAGACACCAGAGCAATTCTGCTGAAAACAGCGTTAGTCCGTGTTAGTTGTATCCAAAATACACAAATTAGAGGCAAAACAATAGCAAAAGTGTTCGGGAAAGTGGATACGTTTTGGACGTATCAACTCCCCAAGCTTAGCTTATTGCTTGTCCTCAAGCAATTCAGTTAACAACTGAGCGATAAAAGAACTTTCACGAACACATTTGCTCATATGATGTATATATTCTCATGCTATGGCTAATACTTAAGCAGTTCATAATGAGATACATGCAAATAAGATCATCCAACAGCTATGTCAATCATGGAGAGGTACCAACAATTAATAATAAGCATCATGAATCATGTATATAAGCAGGATTGCAATGTTCATAAGAGAATATGATAAAGTGGTATCTCGCTTGCCCGTATTTGATCGGCAAAACATAAATGCCGAGGCACCTCTCTGGAGTTCATAGAAAGACTAGAAGTAGTGATTGTCAAAGATAAAAGCATCAAAGTTATACCACAATCAATCATATTTTGAGACAAGCATATTATACTAAGAATGACAGTTGTGCTCTCAAGATAGTGCTCAAAGAAAGAATGGAGACACAACATAAAAGTAAAAGATTGACCCTTCGCAGAGGGAAGCAGGGATTAACATGCGCTAGAGCTTTTCATTTTTAAAACAGGAGTAAAATTATTTTGAGAGGTGCTTGTTGTTGTCAACGAATGGTAATGGGTACACTAACTACCTCATCAACCGGACTCCCAAGAGCGGCTCCCATGAATTATTTGCATGTTTATGTGGCACTCCTTCCAACCTTTCTTACACAAACCATGGCTAACCGAATCCTCGGGTGCCTGCCAACAATCACATACCACGAAGGAGTGCCTTTTTATTTAAGTTTTATTATGATGATGACACTCCCCCCAACCTTTGCTTACACAAGCCATGGCTAACCGAATCCTTCGGGTGCCGTCCAACAATCACAAACCATGGAGGAGTGTCTATTTAAGTTAATTAATTTGGGACTCCCATTGCCAGCTCTTTTTGCAAAATTATTGGATAAGCGGATGTGCCACTAGTCCATATGAGAGTCCGTCAAAAGTAAATGACAAGGTTGAAAGCTAAACACCACATACTTCCTCATGAGCTATGAAACATTAACACAAATTGAGGAGCATTTTGAAAGTTTTAAAGGTAGCGCATGAGAATTTACTTGGAATGGTTTGAAATGCCATGCATAGGTATTTATGGTGGACACTTTGGAACAACTTGGTTTTCAGGTGTTTGGAAGCACGAGCGGTGTTCCCGCTCAGTACAAGTGAAAGCTAGCAAAAGACTAGGGAGCGACAAATCAAGAGAGCAGTAACTGTCATAATCATGCTTGCGGCAAAATAAATTAATGGAGGCATAAAAGTGATACAAGAACTCTGGAGCAATATAAATCATCGAGGCTTAATTGACTTTTTGTTCAGTCATATGCATGCGTGAGCATGTGCCAAGTCGATATAAATGAATTATTCAGAGGAGGATACCACAATGCCATACTTACTTATGAATAAAACAATGCAAGCGAACATCCATGACATGCTACTCATATTAATAAATTGGAGCTAAACATGAGAGATCATGAACTACTAGACTTTCTCAAATAACATATACCTCACATGAACCAGCTAAGCATGCTCACATGGATGAGTATATGTACAAAAATGAAAACAAATAGAGTTCATACCAGCCTCTCACCACACTACTAGGAAAAGGCCTAGCCGTAAGATTGCTAGCAGTGGCGCACCACTACACAGGTGCGCCACTGCTATATAGCAGTGGCGCACCAAAAAGTGGTGCTCCAATGCTAGCTAAATACCAGTGGCGCACTAGTATAGTGATGGGCCACTACTACTTTTTAAACTATATTACAGATGATTCTCAGATTAGTAGTGGCGCACCACATGTTGGTGCGCTATTGCTATTTCAATAACAATGGCGCACATATATGTGCTGCGCCACTATGCTGCAACTAGCAATAGCGCACTATGTGCTGCGCCACTGTGCATGCCCAAAACTTCATCATTTGCACGGCACATGCCTCGACGTGTCCAACCCCACCTACCGCACCGTTCAACCCCATCCAACCACACCCCACCCACGCATCTGTTCAATCTTCACCCACCACGCAGCGCACAGAGCATCCTTATCTCTTCACCCACGCACATAGCACATCCCCACAAGCCAGAGCATCCCTATCCTCGATTCCTCTCGTCCTCTTCCCACGAATCCTCAATTCCTCTCGTCCCTCTCTTGCTCTCCCCACGAATCCTCGAATCTTTAGATGGACGGGGATATAGCTAGCAAGCTAGGTCCTCACCGGCGTCGGAGGACTCTGCGTCGGGGCGGCGGTGTTGCGGCGGAGGTGAATCGACGCACGCGCGCTCCGGCGAGCAAGCCAGCCGCGCCGCCGCTGCGGTGACAGCGCAAGGGATGGAGCGTCCTGCGGGCAAGCTAGGGGCGGCGTCTGGTGCTGAGCGCCTCGGAGACAACGAATACGCCGCCTCCCGCGGATCCTCGTCACCGCGCTTCGCTGCGTCCGCGACCACGAGCTCCTCCACAAGCAGGACGAGCTGCTCCTCGAGCAGGACCTCGCTCGCCACGGCCGTCGCGGTCCGAGCTCACCACGGTCACCGTTGTCGATTTGTGCGCGCTCAACACCTCCGCACCCGGTAGATCCTCCGGCCTCTCCCCGACGGTAGGTTGCGCGACGAGGCCGTCCTCTGCGACCACCATGTCCACGCCGCCAACCGCCTCGCCGGAAGCATGGCCGCCACCGTCGAGTCCGTCGGAGGAGTTGCAAGGATTTGATTGCGTTTTTTTATTTTCTTTTAGGGTGTTGGACTGTGAAGATTCGAAACTTTGGTTTTAATAGATTGTAACTATTCTAATTTGTAATAAAATGGAAGTAGTCTTTTGTAAACCGGTCTACGCAGACGCACCACCTACACCATCATTGCCTGGCACATCCAGGCCCGTGGGGCCTTTTTTATTTTCTATTTTATTTAGTAGCAGTGGCGCACCCTTCATGTCTACAGTGGCGCACCCTATATATTTTGCAGTGGCGCACCCTTCATGTCTACAGTGGCGCACCCTTCATAGCTTAGCAATGGTGCACCTACTAGTGCATCACTGGTATGTCTCCTTAGTAGTGGCGCACCACTAGCAGTGGCGTGATAGCAGTGGCGCACCACTAGTGCGCCACTGATGGCTATATGTGGTGCGCCACTGAATGCCTTTTTCCTAGTAGTGCCACATTCCAATTGTTGTAGATCGTCATTATTGCCTTTCACTTGTGTAGCTTGGATAATATGAAATGAAAACCACGCTCCAGCCACCGAAGACCATTGAACTCATGATGAACTTTACAAACCAAAGAAGAACAACAAATATTTTTGGTGTTTTCGAATTAGAAACAAGAACAAAAGAAACAAGAAAACAAAGCAAAATCTTTTTGGGTTTTCTCATAGCAAACTAACGATAGCAAATAAAGTAAACTAAGAGCAAGGAACCAAATAGACATGCGGTGACAGCGCAAGGGATGGAGCGTCCTGCGGGCAAGCTAGGGGCGGCGTCTGGTGCTGAGCGCCTCGGAGACAACGAAGACGCCGCCTCCCGCGGATCCTCGTCACCGCGCTTCGCTGCGTCCGCGACCACGAGCTCCTCCACAAGCAGGACGAGCTGCTCCTCGAGCAGGACCTCGCTCGCCACGGCCGTCGCGGTCCGAGCTCACCACGGTCACCGTTGTCGATTTGTGCGCGCTCAACACCTCCGCACTCCGGTAGATCCTCCGGCCTCTCCCCGACGGTAGGTTGCGCCGACGAGGCCGTCCTCTGCGACCACTATGTCCACGCCGCCAACCGCCTCGCCGGGAAGCATGGCCGCCACCGTCGAGTCCGTCGGAGGAGTTGCGAGGATTTGATTGCGTTTTTTTATTTTCTTTTAGGGTGTTGACTGTGAAGATTCGAAACTTTGGTTTTAATAGATTGTAACTATTCTAATTTGTAATAAAATGGAAGTAGTCTTTTGTAAACCGGTCTACGCAGACGCACCACCTACACCATCATTGCCTGGCACATCCAGGCCCGTGGGGCCTTTTTTATTTTCTATTTTATTTAGTAGCAGTGGCGCACCCTTCATGTCTACAAGTGGCGCACCCTATATATTTTGCAGTGGCGCACCCTTCATGTCTACAGTGGCGCACCCTTCATAGCTTAGCAATGGTGCACCTACTAGTGCATCACTGGTATGTCTCCTTAGTAGTGGCGCACCACTAGTGCGCCACTGCTAACAAGTTAGCAGTGGCGTGATAGCAGTGGCGCACCACTAGTGCGCCACTGATGGCTATATGTGGTGCGCCACTGAATGCCTTTTTCCTAGTAGTGCCACATTCCAATTGTTGTAGATCGTCATTATTGCCTTTCACTTGTGTAGCTTGGATAATATGAAATGAAAACCACGCTCCAGCCACCGAAGACCATTGAACTCATGATGAACTTTACAAACCAAAGAAGAACAGCAAATATTTTTGGTGTTTTCGAATTAGAAACAAGAACAAAAGAAACAAGAAAACAAAGCAAAATCTTTTTGGGTTTTCTCATAGCAAACTAACGATAGCAAATAAAGTAAACTAAGAGCAAGGAACCAAATAAACAAATGGTGAAGAGAAACAACAGAAATATTTTTGGTCTTTTTGTGTTTTAGGAAAGAAACAAAGCGAAGACAAAAGAATGCAAACTAACAGAAACACAGAAAAGCAGGATGACAGAAATCTGCCAAATCCTGACAGCAGTACAGAAATCGAAATTAACAAAAATCTTCCATTGCTCAGTTCAAAAAGTGTTCAACTAATGAAAGTTAGATGACAACCTGGGGCACATGCTCAAAAATTGGCAACTCAAAATAACGTTCTGGCTGTGCGTACGAATTTTTTGGTAACAGCCCAGAATCTGTTTTTGGACAGCACTTCCCCAAATATCATCTCCCTCTCATTAGAAAACCACTATAAGAAACTAAACAAGTATGTACAAGTATCCAGCAACCATAATATGCAAAGAATGAGTGATGCCGGTATACCTTCCCCCAAGCTTAGGCTTTTAGCCTAAGTGGAGTTCATACCCAACGAGGGTCGGAGTTCCACGCCGGTGGATCATACATGGAGTGATAATAGGGCCCCTGCGCAGAAGAATGTCGTGGAGGTTCCACATGACCATAATGTTGATATGAGGAGCTCGCTGCATCGGATGAAGAGTCGGGGTGCTCCTCGGCCTCCTCCATGCCTTCCCTTGCACGATGGCTTTCCCTTTCTATGTATGCGTTTAGCTCATTTTCTGTGATCGACCACCCTTTCCTGGCATCAAGGTTAAGCAGAGCAGGTGCAGGCAATCGTACTAATTTTTCAATTTTCTTAGTTATTCTCCAATTTTTCTTATACAAAGTTATCCTATAATACAGGTTGTTCAAATTAGATGCATCTGAAATAAACTCATGTTTAATCATGGAAACAACATCAAGCTTTTCTATAGAAAGCGGAATATCTAAATGGTGAGGTCCTACACCATGCATAGCTAATAAGCGAGAGGCGATAAGACCTCCACAAATTCCTCCTTTCTCACGGTTAGTAGAAAGTCTACAAGCTATTAAAGCACCCAAATTATAGGTCCTATCCTGTTGCAAAGCGGCAGCTAAGAAAGCCATATCTTGAACAGACAACTTACTCGCATTCCTTCTAGCAAGAACACACTTTGTAACGAAGTAAGCGAAGTAGCGGATAGCTGGTTGTTGAATGCTACTAATCTTACCACCATCATCGGAGAAGCTCCTCCCATTACAAATCATGGTATAAAGATTCGAGAGCTCCCGCGGCGTTCCCCTGATCTTCTCGCAGGATCCCCACCGCGGCACTCTAATTGCTGCACAAAAATCACTGAAAGGCAAGTTGATAATTTTGTTATAAATCTTGTACCGGACCATGGGGTTAGTTTGAGACCGATGAAATTCGAAATCCTGCACAACCGACATCGTTAGTTTAGCATATTGGTGAGGTTCACCAACAGTAAAACCTTCCAACCCTGCATTGGAAATCAGTGTTTGAACATCTTGCAGGATTCCTGCATTCCGCATAAAATCCGTGCATGGGTAGTAAGAGGGGTATACTCCCTCTTCACGATGAACTCTCATGACTTGCTGTACCTCCAATTCTTGTTGACTTAGTTGGTGCCTACTCCCTTCCATTTTCTGAAATTTTTCAACAATCATTATAAAATTTGATTTCAAAGTATATAATTGAGGGGAACTACTATAGGAACTTGCTAGAGTACTAAACATGCATCAAAACTAGTTTCTTCCTCTTAGAACAAGCATGCAAGCTCACTAAACATGTTATCTACAGCAGCAAAATATTCAAGATATACTCAACCAAACAAAATTCTACTTGGACAATCAAAGGAGTCACATACCAAGGAGCAAATGTGCCAAATTTCAGACAGAAATCTGGGCTGAGCAAAGAGATCGAAAATCGCGAGTTCTTGAGCAGAAACGCGAGTGAGAGGAACTTGGTGCGAGTTTTTTCGGGAGAGAGAAGAGCATGGGAGGAAGAGATGCTGAAGTGGGGCAAAGGGGGGCCCACACACCAGGGTGGAGCGGCCCCCTTGCTGGCCGCGCCGGCCTAGTGTGTGCCACCCTGGGGTGCCCCACTGGTCAGCCCTGTGTGCTCCTGGTGCCTTTTCAAAAAATAGGACTACCAGTATAATTTTTGTAATTTTTAGAGAACTTCGAAAAATGCACATTTCTGGGTGTTAAATTAATTATTACTACGCAGGAAAATGATTTCCAAAATCTTAAACAACTAAAGCATATTGCAAAACAAAATGTGCTACAGCAAGTAAAATAAGTGGAGGGAGAAAGAAAGAAAGAAATGTTGTTTAGCTCTCTTATGCATTAAAATATACTTGTTAACAAGGTTGATCAAGTCTTGCTACCAAATAAATTTTATATGACATAAGAAGAAATAAACCTCAAATCAATCATGTTACCTTATATTAAATTGATATGGATCCAATCACAAGAGTTTGATATTCTTCTTTAGGCTCATATATAGGACAATCAATGGATCCCACTTTGATAGTTTTCACATTAGAAATTGTATTAACTCCATATACTTTATCAATCCTCTTGGGAAAATAGACAGTATGTTCCTTATCATCAACATTGAAAGTAACCATGCCTTTATTGCAATCAATAACAGCCCCTGCAGTATTAAGAAAGGGTCTTCCAAGAATAATGGACATATTATCATCTTCAGGCATTTCCAACACAACAAAATCAGTTAATATCAAGCAATGTTGAGTAACTTGAACAGGAACATTTTCACATACACCAACAGGAATAGCAGTAGATTTATCAGCCATTTGCAAAGATATATCAGTTGGTATCAACTTATCTAAATCAAGTCTCTTATAAAGAGAAAAAGGCATTACACTAACACCGGCTCCCAAATCACATAGAGCAGTTCTAACATAATTATTCTTGATGGAACAAGGAATAGTCGGTATACCTGGGTCTCCAAGCTTCTTTGGAATCTTACCACTGAAGGAGTAATTAGCGAGCATAGTGGAAATCTCCTCATTGGGAATTTTCCTTTTTTAGAGACAATATCTTTCATATACTTTGAATAAGGAGGCAATTTAATAGCATCAGTCAAAGATTTGCAAAAATAAAGGTTTCATCCAATCACAAAATTTATTATAATGTTCCTCCTCCTTTTTTTAGTTTCTTAGCAGGAAAAGGCATTTGCTTTTGAACCCAAGGTTCTCTTTCATTACCATGTTTCTCAGCAATAAAATCTTCTTTAGTATACTTTTTATTTTTAGCATGCTTTTTAGGTTCTTCTTCAACCTCTTCTTTATCAGGAGTATCATCCTTATCATTATCTTTATCATGTTCATTACCACTTTCGGTTTCAGCATCAGAAATAGAAATACTATTAGGATCATTAACAGGTTCAGAGGATTCTACAACATTCTTATGTTTCTTTTTCTTTTTCTTAGATGGAGCACTAGTTTTAATTAGTTGAGAATCTTGTTCAATTCTTTTGGGATGCCCTTCAGGATATAGAGGATCCTGGGTAGAAACACCACCTCTAGTTGTTACTTCATAAGCATGTTTTTCTTTAGAATTATTTCCCAACAAGTCATTTTGCACTTTAGTAAGTTGATCAATTTGAGTTTGAACCATATGAAAATGTTTAACAAGTATCTTAACATCATTGGAGGTTCTCTCCACAATATCATGCAATTCACTAATAGCTCGAGAATTTTCCATTAAATGATTCTCTACTCTCATATTAAAGTTTTCTTGCTTAACAATATAATTATCAAACTCATCTAAGCATTGAGCAGGAGGTTTTGAATACGGAATATCTTCCCTAGTAAAGCGTTGAAGAGAGTGTACCTCAATCATGGATGAAGGGGGAGTTATCTCACATAAATCTTCTATAGGAGGTAAATTCTTCACATCTTCAGGTTTAATACCCTTCTCTTTAAGAGACTTCTTGGCTTCCCTCATATCTTCATCGTTTAATTTAATCATACCCCTCTTCTTCACTATCGGTGTCGGGGTTGGTTCAGGTGTAGACCAATCATCATGATTCCGGCCTATTTTAGCCAATAATTCTTCAGCGTCGTCTGGAGTTCTTTTCCTGAAAACACAACCAGCACAACTATCCAGGTATGCCCTAGACTCAATAGTTAGTCCACTATAAAATATATCATTTCTATCATGCCCTTCCAAATGTACTCGTCCAGGCTCCTTAGTTTTCCTCAGTTTTCCCCAAGCCCTTGTCTGAACCGCAGAAGGAGCTCGGACGGAAGGAATCCGTTAAGTTGACCGTTCCGTGCTGACGAGTGGGGTCGTGTCGTTTGTGGGGTCGCGTCGTGTGGGACCGCGTCGTGTGGGGCTGGTAGGAAGGGACCGCGTGGGACATGACCAGACCGTGTTTATGTGGCCGTAGCGTGTGGGGCCGTAGCGTGTGGGGCCGTGTGGGTCCGGGACGTAGGGGCCGTGTGGGTCCGGGACGGGGGCACGAGTGGTTTCTGTCTCTTTCGCCCAGATTAGCAGTTTTCAATGTACCTTTTTCCTCTCTCTCGCTCGATCTCATTCATATTTGATAGCCCAAATTGGTAGCAAATCTAGAGCAGCTTCTCCTTCTGTTTTTTAACGCCATTCATTTCTTTATGCCTTCGTTTTTACCCAATCAGGTAGGAAATCTAGGGCACAAATCCAGAGAGAAAATATAGGATAAGCTGCATACAACAACCAACATAGCATAGATATATTCAGGACATATCCAAAAGTAGTACCGATAGATCCAACATAAGCTACATTTTACATGAATTTAAGCTGCTCTACAGATAGAGCAGTCACATACAGAGAGTGCAGTAGGCACGTTCAACGCCTCCAGGTAGCGCGTGTGACTCGCTTGGAGGTTGCGCAGGTGAATCCCAAGTGCTTTGTGTTTGGCCATGTACGCATGCACGTTCACGGTCCTTCCAACTCTAGCGCCACATCTGCCAATGGATTCAGCATGGTTCACCAGGGAGTTGAAGTCGGTGGCGCGGAGCTTCCTGTTGCAGAAGGGGCACTTGTAAATGCCTCGAGCAAAGGGGCCATCGTAATGGCCGGACTGCAGCCTCCTGAGGACGTGACGAGTCTTGGTGTGGAAGGACTCGTCGTCGCTGTCGACGTCGCTGCTCTGCACCTGTCACGTAGCACCAAAGATCGTGCAAAAAACACGGAGTCAATTGCAACGATGATGGAACAGAGAGTGAACAAAAAATCATGCATGATAATATGGGCTCGAAAAAAAGAGGTAGCCTCAGTTACATTGGACACACTTATATCCAGGATTTGAGTAAACCAAAGATCATGCACAACAAATTTGTACACACCAATTGTTTACTGACCAAACCCTGAATCAATTTATGCCCAAATATTCATCATCATCGGCACAAATCTTAAACAAAAGCAAATCACAAACACTAATAACGCAAGATCTAACACAAAAGGATCGAACTAGGAACAGACGAACAGTAATAACGCAAGATCTAACACAAAAGGATTGAACTAGGAACAGACGAACAGTACTAACGCAAGATCTAACACAAAAGGATTGAACTAGGAACAGACGAACAAGTAATAACGCAAGATCTAACACAAAAGGATTGAACTAGGAACAGACGAACCGTAATAATGCTAGATCTAACACAAAATGATTGAAATGAGATAAGAACAAGGGAACAAAGGGTTACCTCCGGCTCGTTGTCGACGATGGTGGTGTCGTAGGGGTTCTCCGGCGCGTCGTACTGCACTGGTTCGTACGGGTCCCAATCGACGGGGACGGGACGGGGGCGGCCGATGCGCCGGCTGCTACGTTGGAAGCAGCGACAGGGGCCTGGACGGGGCGGCCGATGTGCCGACCGGTCGTTGAAGCATGACAGGGGCCCGGACGGGGGTGGCGGCCGATGCGCCGCCCTACGTTGGAAGCAGCGACAGGGGCCTGGACGGCGGCGCTGATGTGCCGACAATGGGCATCTCATTCTTCTCCATCGCCGGCGGTTTTCTTCGGGGTTTTTTCTTCGGTTGTGGAGAAGATGATGGGACGGAGAGGCGGTTGCAGTGAGAACGTGCGTCGAGGGAGAGAAAGAGGGGCTCTATAAAGACGAAGGTGGCATGTACCGCAACACGCGTCCGCTATGCACGGCTGCAGCGTGCACCGCTACACGAGTCTAACCCTGGGACGTTTGGTGTACTCGTTATAACCTCGGCCTTATACAGAAATTTTATCTGTACTCAGTTTTCCCCTCGAGGACTTAGACCGGCAAGTGCAATATACTCAGTTTTACCCTCAAGTAGCTGGTCAACAGAGTCAACAAATGAGATTAACATAGCTAATTGAGTCATTTCATGCGCAAAACAAAAAATAAAAACATAGTGGCAACTACTCATGGAGTCTTCCTACGCAACCTGCCACCTAGAAAACCTTAACAAACATATATAAATCAAGTTTTACCACAAATTGCCAGAATCACTAGTGTAGCTATGAAGATGCATGGTTTTCCACCCAAACCCCTTTGCAAAACATCTTTCCCAAAACATAGTTTGTCTAAATGATGCCATAATTGTCACACTCATGTATATTTGAATTGCAAATAATTTGATGTAGCCCAATATGAATTATATTGTACAAAACACACATTTTCATTTTGTAATTCTTTTGTTTGAATCCCTTAGTCTATTTACTATTTATGTGCCCTTGGATTCTTAGTACTACTCAGTTTTGCCCTCAAGTACTGTCACAAATGCTCGAGAAGCCCAAACTTATCCTGATTGGTTGAGCCGTTGTCACACGGATCGACTCCACGAACCGTTGATCCACGATCTAACAGTATCCCCCTATCCGTCTCTTCGTGGCAACCTCTCTCTCTCTCTCTCTCTCTCTCTCTCTCTTCGTGGCCCGATCTCTCTCTCTCTCTCTCTCTCTGTCGGTGGAGAATGCAATAACGAGTTTGCCACTTAATATAGTTTGGGATATAGTATTGGTATAAACATGAGGCATACATATTTGCGGATTTCGGTGATTGCATTATTTGTCCCCTCTAACAATTATCAACTATCTTTAGCTGTCCTTTTCTTTTGGGGAATATAGTTTGGGATATAGTATTGGTATTTTGAAACGGCCTAAAAGTGGTATAATTTTGTTATAAACATGAGGCATACATTTTTGCTGATTTCGGCGATTGCATTATTTGTCACCCCTCTAACAATTATCAACTATCTTTAGCTGTCCTTTTCTTTTAGGGAATATAGTTTGGGATATGGTATTGGTATTTTGGAAAGGCCTAAAAGTGGTATAATTTTGGTATAAACATGAGGCATACATATTTGCGGATTTCGGGGATTGCATTATTTGTCACCCCTCTAACAGTTATCAACTATCTTGAGCTGTCCTTTTCTTTTAGGGAATATAGTTTGGGATATAGTATTGGTATTTTGAAACGGCCTAAAAGTGGTATAATTTTATTATAAACATGAGCATACATTTTTGCTGATTTCGCGATTGCATTATTTGTCACCCCTCTAACAATTATCAACTATCTTTAGCTGTCCTTTTCTTTTAGGGAATATAGTTTGGGATATGGTATTGGTATTTTGGAAAGGCCTAAAAGTGGTATAATTTTGGTATAAACATGAGGCATACATATTTGCGGATTTCGAACTATTTGTCACCCCTCTAACAATTATCAACTATCTTTAGCTTTCTTTTCTTTAGGAATATAGTTGGTAATTTCCGTGAATGCACACACTAACTTTGAAAACAACTACAAGTACATGTAACTTGAATAATGGATTTGTAACAAGGTATCCCTTGTAACAACTTCTAGCGCCCGGTGAGCAATGATAAGAATCCGATCGTAATTATACAACAAAAAAACCACCATCCATCAACTTGATCAGCTGCCTTAACTGCTTGTTCATTTTCTTCAGTTCTCCCTTCACTTCCACCAGTTCTGCATTGGGAGCATTAGGCATAATCGGAAGGTCCCTAATCGGAACGGCTCCTCTCTCCACCGCATTCTCTACAGCAAGTCCCCCCTCCCAAATTGCGCCCCCCAATAGCGCCAATTGATTCCTGCAACTGAAGCCTCTGAACGTACACATCGATCCACTCGAAATGCCATTTCTTCAAGATCTGAAAACAACAACGTGAACCCTAAATCCCAAATTCGAGGGAATAACAAGAAAATCGAGAGAAAACGGAGAAATTGGAGCGAGATCTAACCTTATCCCCCTCTCTATATGGCAAGCTCTCGCATGCAACGAACTCACGTCCACGGTTGCCGTTCTCGTCCGTCTTACAGATCGACCGCTTCAGAGGCGGCGTGGGCAGTCAGGGCATCTTGTCAAAGGCACGGGTCCATACTGCGGCCATGAAGAACGGGAGGTCGAAGAGAAACTAGACATCACCCGCGTGCCGGAGAAGGGCTGCCGCTGGCGGAGAAGAACAACAATGGGGCGCGGAGAAAGAAAGGGGAAGCAATGGCACGGGCACGGGCGCGGGGCTAGCTCGGGCTCCCATTTTGCAACGGTCACCTGGGTAAGCTGTGGGTCCGGCGCGCTAACGTGGACAAGTTGTGGGTCCCACGATGATCTGGATAAGTGGAGACACTGCGGGGCACCAACAGCGGCCCCACTTGCCAGCACCAACCAACGTCAACTAAACGGGATTCCTTCCGTCCGAGCTCTTTCTGCGGGTTATAGACAAGGGGTTGGGGAAAACTGAGGAAAAACTAAGGATCTGGGGAAAACTGAGTACAACTAAGGAGCCGAGGGCACGAAAATAGAAATCCCTAAAATATATCAAGTAAATCATGCTTTTCCAAATCATGATCAGGCCGAGCTCTAATAAGAGAGCAAAATCTCGCCCAAGCCTCAGGCAATTTCTCTCCATCTTCCTGGTCAAAATTATAAATTCTCTCGCAAGCGATATGTTGAGTACTAGGAAAGTATTTCCGGAAGAAAACATCAAGCAATTGTTTTGGACTTTTAATAGAACCAGGAGGCAAATTATTATACCAAGTTTTAGCATCATCCTTTAATGAGAAAGGAAAAATTTAGCGACAAAATAAGTACGCATCTTAACATCATCAGAAAACAAGCCACTAAGAGTAGATAACTCAGTCATGTGTTCAACAACACTTTCTTTTTCAGTACCACAAAAGGGAGTTTTCTCAACAATAGCTATATGAGATAAATCAAGAGAAAAATCATAATCTTTATCCCTAATGTTTATAGGAGATGTGGCAAATTTAGGATCAGGAGATAGTTTATATCTAACAGCATGTTCTGCAAGCAACTTTTAATTTTTCTTGCATCAGTAGTAGCATTGCATTTTTCAATAAAATCATCATCAAGCTCTACATAATCTTCTATCAAGATCATCACGGAATATTCAACAGACTCAGGTGAATTAACATGTGTAGCAGCATTTTCATTAGGAGTAGTATTTTCAATTTGCCTAGACCTAGCAATTATAGCCTCTCAGAAAAGATCCTAACAACCACTATTATCACACAGAAGCATCATCACAATTATGAGAGGAATTTTCAGATTCAGCAGAAGTACCAGCATTTGAAGCTTGTTGTGTGATGTCTACGGGTGCTTCTATTCTTGTAGACAGTGTTGGGCCTCCAAGAGCAGAGGTTTGTAGAACAGCAGCTAGTTTCCCTTAAGTGGATCACCCAAGGTTTATCGAACTCAGGGAGGAAGAGGTCAAAGATATCCCTCTCAAGCAACCCTGCAACCACAAAGCAAGAAGTCTCTTGTGTCCCCAACACACCTAATAGGTGTACTAGTTCGGCGAAGAGATAGTGAAATACAAGTGGTATGAATGAATATGAGCAAGAGTACGGCGCGTAAAAATAGCTTGGCCGTGCAGTTGATGGTAGTAATATTGCAAGAAGTAAACAAGCGAGTAACGCAGAAGTAAAATAGTAATGCAAGAAACAAGAACAGCGATAGCAGTATTTAGGAACAAGGCCTAGGGATTTAGACTTTCACTAGTGGACACTCTCAACATTGATCACATAACAGAATAGATAAATGCATACTCTACACTCTCTTGTTGGATGATGAACACATTGCGTAGGATTACACGAACCCTCAATGCCGGAGTTAACAAGCTCCACAATTAAATGTTCATATTTAAATAACCTTAGAGTGCATGAAAGATCGATACGACTAAACCAAGTACTAACATAGCATGCACACTGTCACCTTCATGCTTATGTAGGAGGAATAATACACATCAATACTATCATAGCAATAGTTAACTTCGCAATCTACAAGAGATCATGATCATAGCATAAACCAAGTACTAACACGGATGCACACACTGTCACCATTACATCGTGCAGGAGGAATAAAACTACTTTAATAACATCACTAGAGTAGCACATAGATAAATTGTGATACAAAACACATTGCAATCATAAAGAGATATAAATAAGCACTTCACTATGCCATTCATAACAGTGAATAAGTATTCTGTGAAATATAGCCTAAGAGACCCACACGGTGCACACACTGTCACCTTTACACACGTGGGACAAGGAGTCTCCGGAGATCACATAAGTAAAACTCACTTGACTAGCATAATGACATCTAGATTACAAGCATCATCATATGAATCTCAATCATGTAAGGCAGCTCATGAGATTATTGTATTGAAGTACATAGAGAGAGATGAACCACATAGCTACCGGTACAGCCCCGAGCCTCGATGGAGAACTACTCCCTCCTCATGGGAGCAGCAGCGGTGATGAAGATGGCGGTGGAGATGGCAGCGGTGTCGATGGAGAAGCCTTCCGGGGCACTTCCCCGTCCGGCGGTGCCTGAACAGAGACTCTGTCCCCCGATCTTGGCTTCGCGATGGCGGGCCTCTGGAAGGTTTCGCTCTCGTGGCTTCCTCCGTGGGCTTTCGTGCAGGGGCTTTATATAGGCGAAAGGGCAGCCTCGGAGCCTGGGGTCACCACACCATAGGGCGGCGCGGCCCCTCCGGCCGCGCTTTGTGGTGTGGGCCCCCAGGGCTTCTCTCGGCGGCTCTCGGGTGTTCTGGATGGTTCCGGGAAAATAGGAACCCGGGCGTTGATTTCGTCCGATTCCGAATATTTCGTTACTAGGATTTCTCTCAACCAAAAAACAGCAGAAAACAGGAACTGGCACTTCGGCATCTTGTTAATAGGTTAGTTCCGAAACGCATAAATATGACATAGAATGTGTATAAAACATGTAGATATCATCAATAATGTGGCATGGAACATAAGAAATTATCGATACGTTGGAGACGTATCAGCATCCCCAAGCTTAGTTCTGCTCGTCCCGAGCAAGTAAAACGATAACAAAGATAATTTCTGAAGTGACATGCCATCATAATCTTGATCATACTATTTGTAAACATATGTAATGAATGCAGCGATCAAAACAATGGTAATGACATGAGTAAACAATGAATCAAGCAATGACTTTTCATGAATAGCATTTTCAAGACAAGCATCAATAAGTCTTGCATAAGAGTTAACTCATAAAGCAATAATTCAAAGTAGAGGTATTGAAGCAACACAAAGAAGATTAAGTTTCAGCGGTTGCTTTCAACTTTCAACATGCATATCTCATGGATAATTGTCAACATAGAGTAATATAACAAGTGCAATATGCAAGTATGTAGGAATCAATGCACAGTTCACACAAGTGTTTGCTTCTTGAGGTGGAGAGAGATAGGTGAACTGACTCAACATAAAAGTAAAAGAAAGGTCCTTCAAAGAGAAAGCATCGATTTATATTTGTGCTAGAGCTTTGGTTTTGAAAACATAAAGAGAGCATAAAAGTAAAATTTTTGAGAGGTGTTTGTTGTTGTCAACGAATGGTAATGGGCACTCTAACTACCTCATCAACCAGACTTTCAAGAGCGGCTCCCATGAAGGACGTTATCTCTACCAGCAAGGTAGATCATCCCTCTTCTCTTTTGTTTACACATGCACTTTAGTTTAGTTTTTCTTTATTTATGGATGACACTCCTCCCAACCTTTTGCTTACACAAGCCATGGCTAACCGAATCCTTGTGCCTTCCAACATTCACATACCATGGAGGAGTGTCTATTTGCAAATTTAAGTTGCTTACTGATAGATCAGAGCAAAACATGTGAAGAGAATTATTAATGCAAGTTAATTAATTGAGGATGGGAACCTCATTGCCAGCTCTTTTTGCAAAATTATTGGATAAGGATGGCCACTAGTCCATTGTGAAAGTCTGTCAAAAGTAAATGACAAGATCGAAAGATAAAACACCACATACTTCCTCATGAGCTATAAAACATTGACACAAATAAGAGGTAATAAATTTTGAATTATTTAAAGGTAGCACTGCTAATTTACTTTGGAATGGCGAGAAATACCATGTAGTAGGTAGGTATAGACACAAAATGGCATAGTGGTTGGCTCAAGGTTTTAAGATGCATGAGAAGTATTCCTCTCGATACAAGGTTTGGGCTAGCAAGGTTATTTGAAACAAACACAAGGATGAACCTGTGGCAGCAAAAACTCACATAAAAGACATATTGTAAACATTATAAGACTCTACACCGCCTTCCTTGTTGTTCAAACTCAATACTAAATATTATCTAGACCTTAGAGAGACCAATTATGCAAACCAAATTTTAGCAAGCTCTATGTATTTCTTCATTAATAGGTGCTAAGTTTATGATGCAAGAGCTTAAACATGAGCACAACAATTGCCAAGTATCACATTATCCAGGACATTTTACCACTATATGTAGCATTTTTCAATTCCAACCATATAACAATTTAACGAAGAGGAAACTTCGCCAGTGAATATTATGAGCTAAGAACACATGTGTTCATACGTAACAGCGCGGAGCGTGTCTCTCCCACACAAGGATGAACTTATTCGGAGAACTAAGATAACAAAACAAAATAAAAGCACACACATACGCTCCAAGTAAAATACATAAGATGTGACTGAATAAAATATAGTTTCAAGAGAAGGAACTCGATACTTTGTCGATGAAGAAGGGGATGCCTTGGGCATCCGCAAGCTTAGTGAGTCTTCTCAAAATATGCAGGGGTGAACCACTGGGGCATCCCCAAGAGCTTTCACCCCTCTTGATCATAGTATATCATACTCCTCTCTTGACCTTAGAAAACTTCCTTCACACCAAACTTCAAGCAAACCATGAGGGTTAGTGCACAATTAATAATTCACATGTTCATAGGTGATACAATCATTCTTTACACTTCTCGACATTGCATGCTACTGGACATTAATGGACCAAAGAAATAAATCCAACATAGCAAAAGGAGGCAATGCGAAATAAAAAAGCACAAAAACATAACAGTCCGTAAAGACGAATTCTAAAATGGCACCAGACTTACTCAAATGGAAAAACTCAAAACTAATGAAAGTTGCGTATACATTCGAGGATCACGTCGTAAATCTGCGTATTTTTCGAATTTTCAGCGTAGATTCCAGCCGGGGACCAGGATGCATGCCAATGCTGTTTCTCACAGCCGATCCCAAATATAACATCAACTTCAACATAGAAACTTTACTTGGCACAAAAACATGATAAGGGAGAGGTTGCTACAGTAGTAAACAACTTCCAAGACTCAACAAAACAAAAATTACAGTAAAATAAACACATGGGTTATCTCCCAAGAAGTTCTTTCTTTATAGCCATTAAGATGGGCTCGGCAGTTTTGATGCACTCGCAAGAAATAGAATTTGAAGCAAAAGAGAGCATCAAGAGGAAAATTCAAAACACATTTAAGTATAACATGCTTCCTATGCATAGGAATCTTGTAAATAAACAAGTTCATGAAGAGCAAAGTAACAAGTATAGGAAGATAAAACAAGTGTAGCTTCAAAAATTTCAGCACATAGAGAGGTGTTTTAGTAACATGAAAATTTTTACAACTATATTTTCCTCTCTCATAATAACTTTCAGTAGCAACATGAGCAAACTCAACAATATAACTATCACATAAAGCATTCTTATCATGAGTCTCATGCATAAAATACTTCTTCCAACATAAGCATAGTCATTCTTATTAATTGTAGTGGGAGCAAATTCAACAAAGTAGCTAACAAATATAGGAGGTATATTGTAATCATAATCAAATTTATCCTCCATAACAGGTGGTAACAAAAGACTACTATCATTATAATCATCATAAATGGGAGGCAAAGTATCATCAAAGTAAATTTTCTCCTCAATGCTTGAGGGACTAAAAATATCATGCTCATCAAAGCCAGCTTCCCTAAGCTTAGAATTTTCCATAGCATTAGCAACAATAGTGTTCAAAGCATTCATATTAATATGTTCCATGGGTTTTTTAATTTTCGCATCAAACCATCCATGTCTTAAATCAGGAAATAGAATAAAAAGGTTACTGTTGTCCATTATGCCTAACTAGTGTAAACAAGAAACCAAATGTCGCAATTGCGTAGTCTAAAGGAATTAGCTTTGTTATCACACAATGGCTAAAAGCATCAAGTACCTGAACCAAAGTATGAGTGCCTTTACCTTTCCTCCCCGGCAACGGCGCCTAAAAGTGCTTGATGTCTACGGTGCTTCTATTCTTGTAGAGCGTGTTGGGCCTCCAAGAGCAGAGGTTTGTAGAACAGCAGCAAGTTTCTTAAGTGGATCACCCAAGGTTTATCGAACCCAGGTCAAGGAGGAAGAGGTCAAAGATATCCCTCTCAAGCAACCCCGTCTGTAACCACAAAGCAAGAAGTCTCTTGTGTTCCCAACACACCTAATAGGTGTACTAGTTCGGCGAAGAGATAGTGAAATACAAGTGGTATGAATGAATATGAGTGAGGACCGCGTAAAAATAGTCACTGCGTGTAGTCGATGGTAGTAATATTGGCAGAAGTGCATCACAAAGAGGTAACGCGAAAGAAAGAGTAATGCAGTAAAACAAAGAACAAGCAAATGTATAGCAAATATTTTAGGAACAAGGCCTAGGGATTTAGAATTTCACTAGTGGACACTCTCAACATTGATCACATAACAGAATAGATAAATGCATACTTTACACTCTTTGTTGGATGATGAACACATTACGTAGGATTACACGAACCCTCAATGCCGGAGTTAACAAGCTCCACAATTAAATGTTCATATTTAAATAACCTTAGAGTGCATGAAAGATCGATACGACTAAACCAAGTACTAGCATAGCATGCACACTGTCACCTTCATGCTTATGTAGGAGGAATAATACACATCAATACTATCATAGCAATAGTTAACTTCTCAATCTACAAGAGATCATGATCATAGCATAAACCAAGTACTAACACGGATGCACACACTGCCACCATTACATCGTGCAGGAGGAATAAAACTACTTTAATAACATCACTAGAGTAGCACATAGATAAATTGTGATACAAAACACATTGCAATCATAAAGAGATATAAATAAGCACTTCACTATGCCATTCATAACAATGAATAAGTATTCTATGAAATATAGCCTAAGAGACCCACACGGTGCACACACTGCCACCTTTACACACGTGGGACAAGGAGTCTCCGGAGATCACATAAGTAAAACTCACTTGACTAGCATAATGACATCTAGATTACAAGCATCATCATATGAATCTCAATCATGTAAGGCAGCTCATGAGATTATTGTATTGAAGTACATAGGAGAGAGATGAACCACATAGCTACCGGTACACCCCTGAGCCTCGATGGAGAACTACTCCCTCTCATGGGAGCAAAAGTAGTCGGATGAAGATGGCGGAGATGGCAGCGAACATGGAGAAGCCTTCCGGGCACTTCCCCGTCCTGGGCAGGTGCCGGAACAGAGACTCCCGTCCCCCAGATCTTGGCTCACATGGCGGCGGCCTCGGGAAGGTTTCGCGCACCGTGGCTTCCTCCGTAAGGGTTTCTCGGCGCAGGCTTTATATAGGCTAGCAGCCTTGAGGGGGCCTGGGGCCACCACACCATAGGCTGGCGTGGCCCCCTCTGGCCGCGCCAGGGGGTGGTGTGGGCCCCCAGGGCTCTGGCGGCGCTCGGGTGTTCTGGATGGTTCCGGGAAAAATAGGACCTGGGCGTTGATTTCGTCCGATTCCGAGAATATTTCGTTACTAGGATTTCGGAAACCAAAAACAGCAGAAAACAGGAACTGGCACTTCGGCATCTTGTTAATAGGTTAGTTCCAGAAAATGCACAAATATGACATAAAGTGTGCATAAAACATGTAGATATCATCAATAATGTGGCATGGAACATAAGAAATTATCGATACGTTGGAGACGTATCATGGTGGTGAAACAAGTTTACTTATCACAGATGGTGAATCAAGAGCAGCAGAGGTACTAAGAGTTGTACCTTTTCTTGTAGTGGATGGTAATATGGCGATCTTAGTATCGCGAGGTTTACCCATGATGGAGACTTTGCAGCGAACAATATCAATCCAAGTGAACTTCCAAATAAAGCTATGCTCCCCGGCAACGGCGCCAGAAAATAGTCTTGATGACCCACAAGTATAGGGGATCGCAACAGTCTTCGAGTGAAGTATTACCCAATTTATTGATTCGACACAAGGGGAGACAAAGAATACTTGTAAGCCTTAACAGCGGAGTTGTCAATTCAGCTGCACCTGGAAACACACTTGCTCGCAAGAGTTTATCAGTAGCAACAGTTTTATAGCAGTAGGAATAGTGAAATAACAACAGCGGTGAAATAAAGACAGCCGTAGTGATTATAGTAAACAGTAGGATTAAAATACTGTAGCACAGGGACGGATTAACGGGCGTTGCATGGATGAGAGAAACTCATATAACAATCAAAGCAGGGGCATTTGCATATAATAATAAAACGGTATCCAAGTACTAATCAATCAATAGGCATGTGTTCCATATATAGCCGTACGTGTGCTCGCAATGAGAAACTTGCACAACATCTTTTGTCCTACCAGCGGGTGGCAGCCGGGCCTCTAGGGAAACTACTTGAAATTAAGGTACTCCTTTTAATAGAGTACCTGAGCAAAGCATTAACACTCCAGAACACATGTGATCCTCACATCACTACCATTCCCTCCGGTTGTCCCAATTCCTCGGGTTCCGGACAACGACATGTGTATACAACTTGCAGTGTAAGATCATAAACAACAATATTCTCACAATCAATAATATGTTTAGATCTGAGATCATGGCACTCGGGCCCTTGTGACAAGCATTAAGCATAACAAGTTGCAACAATATCATAAAAGTGACATCTACGGATACTAGGCACTATGCCCTAACAATCTTATGACTATTACATGACCAATCTTATCCAATCCCTACCATCCCCTTCAGCCTACAGCGGGGGAATTACTCACACATGGATGGGGGAAACATGGCTGGTCGATGGAGAGGCGTTGGCGGTGATGGCGGTGAAGATCCCCTCCAATTCCCCGTCCCGGAGTGCCGGAACGGAGACTTCTGGCTCCTGCGACGGAGTTTCGCGATGTGGCGTCTCTCTGGAGGTTTGGCGACTTCGACTTCTCCCGTGCGTTTTTAGGTCGAGGGCGATAGTCCGAAGGAGGGCGTCGGGGGCCGACCCGAGGGGCCACACACTAGGGCCGCGCGGCCCCTCTCTGGCCGCGCCGGCCTAGTGTGTGGGGCCTCGTGCCCCCACCTAGCTTGCCCTTCTCGGCTCCGTGAGTCGGGAAAAATAGGGCCTTCTGTATAAATTCCGAGGTTTTTCCCGAAAGTTGCACAAAAACGAGACACTAGAGCAATTCTGCTGAAAACATCGTTAGTCCGTGTTAGTTGTATCCAAAATACACAAATTAGAGGCAAAACAATAGCAAAAGTGTTCGGGAAAGTGGATACGTTTTGGACGTATCACCCTTCCGCCTACTTAAAGCCTTCGTCGCGAAACCCCCTGTACCGAGAGCCACGATACGGGAAAACCTTACTGAGACGCCGCCGCCAATCCCATCTCTGGGGATTCAGGAGATCGCCTCCGCCCCCCGCCGGAGAGGGGAATCATCACCGTAGGGGCTCTACATCATCATGCCCGCGTCCTCCGCATTGATGCGTGAGTAGTTCATCCTTGGACTATGGGTCCACAGCAGTAGCTAGATGGTTGTCTTCCTCCGCTTGTGCTATCATTGTTTAGATCTTGTGAGTTGCCTAACATGATCAAGATCATCTATTTGTAATGCCACATGTTGTGTTTGATGGGATCCGATGAATCTAGAATACTATGTTAAGTTGATTATCAATCTATCATATATGTGTTGCTTATGTTCTTGCATGCTCTCCGTTGCTAGTAGAGGCTCTGGCCAAGTTGATACTTGTAACTCCAAGAGGGAGTATTTATGCTCGATAGTGGGTTCATGCCTCCATTGAATCTGGGACAGTGACAGAAAGTCCTAAGGTTGTGGATGTGTGATACGTCCAATTTGCATCACTATTTTGTATCATAATTTGCTGTTATTCATTGATATATTTCATATTGGGACACAATACTTATGTTATTTCATCTATTTTGTACGTTTCATCATTATTGAGGATCAAGCAACTCTAGAGCTGTGGATCACTGAAAAAGCACCGTCGTAACGCAATATTTCGGATGATCATCCTGTGGGAAGGGAATTTCACGTAAATTCCTATTTTTCCGTATGACGGAGGGAGCCGTAAGGGAAGAAGAGAGGCCATCGTGGCCCAGAGCCATAGGCCGGGCGCGCCCATGGCCTGGCCGCGCCACCCTATGCTCTCCGGGGGGCCCACGACCTCGCCTCCTTTTCGCGTACTCCTTCGCCCGAAACCTAAGCCACAAGAGGACCTCACGAGTATACAGCCCGCTCATGGGCGGAGAACACCAGAGAGAAAGAGCTCTCCGGCTGGCAGGAATCCGCCGGGAAATTCCCTCCCGGAGGGGGAAATCGACGCCATCGCCATCGTCATCGAGCGGGACATCATCTCCATCATCATCATCATCATCTCAACCATCTACACCGCCATCACCACCGCTGCACCTCGTCATCGCTGTAGCAATTCGGGTTAAATCTTGATTGTTTGATAGGGGAAACTCTCCCGGTGTTATTCTATACTTGTTGTGGATGCTATTGAGTGAAACCATTGAACCAAGGTTTATGTTCAGATTGTTATTCATCATCATATCACCTCTGATTGTATTCCATATGATGTCTCGTGAGTAGTTCGTTTAGTTCTTGAGGACATGGGTGAAGTCTCAATGCTAGTAGTGAATTATGGTTGAGTAATATTCAATGTTATGATATTTAAGTTGTGGTGTCATTCTTCTAGGGGTGTCGTGTGAACGTCGACTACACGACACTTCACCATTTATGGCCTAGGGAGTGCATCTTGTATTCGGGTGCTAATTGCGGGGTTGGGGACAGAAACCTAAGCCCCCGTTAGTATATCGATGCAGGAGGGATCTCAGGATCTCAGAGTTTAAGGCCGTGGTTAGATTTATCTTAATTACTTTCTTGTAGTTGCGGATGCTTGCAAGTGTATAATCACAAGTATGTATTAGTCCTAGGAAGGGCGGCACATTAGCATAGGTTCCCCACACAACACCTATCAAAACAATGAAGATTAATCACCGTATGTAGCGAAAGCACTAGACTAAAATTCCCATGTGTCCTCAGAACGTTTGGTCATTATAAGTAAACAAACCGGCTTGTCCCTTGTGCTAAAAAGGATTGGGCCACTCGCTGTAATTATTTCTCTCGCATTTTATTTACTTGTACTTTATTTATCTGCAATATCAAAACCCCCCGAATACTTGTCTCTGTGAGCATTTACAATGAATCCTTCATCGAAACTGCTTGTCAACACCTTCTGCTTCTCGTTGGGATCGACATTCTTACTTATCGAAGATATTACGATACACCCTATACTTGTGGGTCATCAAGACTATTTTCTCGCGCCGCCGGCGAGTGAAGCGCTATTGGTAAGTGGAATTGGTAAGAAAACTTTTACTGCTTGTGCTGATTTTATTTCTCGTCGTCGTTATAAATCATTATGGGAGAGATCTTCAATTTCTTATTTGGGAAATCTACTACTACCGCAACGGTAGTGGAAAGCGCCAGGGGAGGAAGTAGTACCATATAAAAGACCTATGAAAATTATGGAACGTGTTATGGATAACCGCTATGAAGGGGATGGAACTGTTCATCCCGGTGATCATTTATTGTTTTTGCATGAATTATGGTTAAATGTGCAGTATTTCTATGAAATGAAGTTAGAAGAAACTATTCACTATATCGCTGTCCGGTAAAGCGGCGCACCGGTATAAATTGCTGAAGAATGGTGATTCTATTGATTGGGAGGACATTGTGCCTTTATTCTATTCAAAATTTTATCCTCCAAGTGAAATTCACAAAGATCGGAACCGCATATATAATTTATGGCCTCATGATGGAGAGAGTATTGCCCAAGCTTGGGGAGATTGAAGTCTTTAATGCTCAAATGCCCCATTCATGAGCTTCCTTGTAATGTTATTATTGATAATTTCTATGCAAGACTTTCTTTTCAAGACAAGACCTTGCTGGATACTTCTTGTTCTGGATCATTTACACGCAAGAATGAAGAGTTTAAAAGAGACCTTCTTGATCGGATCCAAGAGAATACTGAAGGATGGGAGAACGACAAAGGTAAAGTGTCAGGTATAAATTATGATTATAAATGCATTGAAACTTTTATGGATACCGATAAATTTCGAAATATGAGTGCTACATATGGACTTGATTCCCAAGTTGTTGCAAATCTTTATAGAGCTTTTGCCTCTCATTATGAACTGCCTAAGAAGAATTTTGATAAGTATCATGAACCGTATAAAGATAAAGTTGATTCATCTGTAAACAAATGTGTAGTGATTGAAACCGTTGATAATGTTATTCCGGAAGCTTATATTGAAAAAACTCCTTTCCCTGCTAAAATGAAGGAGTACTCTGTCATATCTAGCGCGGTTAATAAAAGTGAAAAGAAACCTAAAGAACCTGAAGAACAAATTAAAATTGAACCTGCTGTTGCAATAGTTAAAAAGATCTTGTGACTGAAAATGTGGAGGATGGTCATATTATTCTCTGTGAAGATGCTTCTAATATTGTTTCACATCCTAATAAATCCAAACAAGTTAGTGTTCCTATGCTATCTGCTAGAATTGGTGATCATTGCTATTATGGTTTATGTGATATTGGTGCAAGTGTTAGTGCTATTCCTTATGAGCTTTACACGGAGATTATGCACTAAATTGGTTCTTGTGAACTTGAAGATATTGATGTGGTTATTCACCTGGCTAATAGAGAAACTATTTCTCCAATTGGTATTGTTCGAGATGTGGAAGTTCTATGTGGTAAGATTAAATATCCTCGCCGACTTTTTGGTACTTGGTTCTACTGCTAGTGATCATTGTCCTGTCATTTTTGGTAGACCTTTCTAAATACTTGTGGAGCTATTATAGATTGTAAGAAAGAGAAAATTTTGGACTAGATTTGCCGGTGAACCTTATGAATTTAACTTTTCTAAATTTGCCAAAACTCCTTATAAAAGCCGACTTGCCTAGTAATGATTTTAAAATGGAGCAATGTGTGTATCTATTGTTCTTGTTCCTAATAATCCTTTACAAGGAACATTTGGAGAATAGTGAAAGTGAAGCTTTTAGAAAGAAAGAGATGAGCTTGAGGAAATTTTCCCGGCAACCTATTCTCAAGCATGATTTACCTGTGGAATTTGGGCACAACACCGCCACCAAAGGAAGATCCTGCTTTTGATTTAAAGCCTTTACCCGATAATCTAAATATGCTCATATTGATGATAAGAAAATATATCCCTGTTATTATTAGTTCTAAGCTTTCTGTAAATTGAGGAAGAAAGGTTACTGGAAATATTGAAGAAACACCGAGGAGCTATTGGCTATACTCTTGATGATTTGAAAGGGATTTCTCCTTCTATTTGCCAACATGCTATTAATATGGAAGAAGATGCAAAGCCTGTTGTTGAACATCAACGTCGTCTAATTCCGAAGATGAAAGAAGTGGTAAGAAACGAGGTATTAAAACTCCTTGAAGCCGGTATTATATATCCTATTGCCGATAGTAGATGGGTTAGTCAGTGCACTGTGTTCCTAAGAAAGGAGGAATGGCTGTTGGGCCTAATGATAATGATGAGCTCATTCCTCAAAGAATAGTTGTAGGTTATAGAATGCATTGATTTTCGAAAAGTTAATAAAGTTACTAAGAAAGATCATTACCCTTACCCTTTATTGATCAAATGTTAGAGAGGTTGTCTAAAAATACTCATTTTTGCTTTCTTGATGGTTATTCGGGGTTTTCACAAATGCTAAAGCTAAAGATCAAGAGAAACCACTTTTTGTCCCCATGGAACTTATGCTTATAGGCGACAGACTGGTTAACATTTATGTATCTATGGCTTTTTGAAGATGCATATCATTATTTTTATATTTTTATGTGAATATAGAGGTATCATATATGATTTTCCGTTCATGGGAATTCTTTGATAATTGCCTCGCTAAAACCTCGATAAAGTTTTGCGGAGTGAAGAAACTAACTTTGTTCTAATTGGGAGAAATGCCACTTATGGTTAATGAAGGAATTGTATTTGGACATATAAAATTTTCGAGAGAGGTATTGAAGTTGATAGAGCTAAAGTTGAAGCAACTGAGAAGATGCCCTATCCGAGGGATGTTAAAGGTATTCGTAGTGTTCTTGGTCATGTTAGTTTTATAGGAGATTTATTAAAGATTTCTCTAAAATTTCAAAGCCTCTTACTAATCTTCTTCAAAAAGATGTACCTTTTGTTTTTGATGATGATTGTAAGGAAGCTTTTGAAACTCTAAAGAAAGCCTTAACAATTGCTCCTGTAGTCGAACCTCCCGATTGGAATTTGCCTTTTGAAATTATGTGTGATGCTAGTGATTTTGCTGTAGGCGTCGGTTCTTGGACAGCGGGTAGATAAAAAATTAAATGTTATTCATTATGCTAGTAAGACTCTTGATGTTGCTCAAAGAAATATGCTACAACTGAAAAAGAATTGTTAGCCGTAGTCTTTGCTTGTGATAAGTTTAGACCCTATATTGTTGATTCGAAAGTTACAATTCATACCGATCATGCCGCAATTAGATACCTTATGACAAAGAAAGATGCTAAGCCAAGGCTTATTAGATGGGTACTTCATTCAAGAATTTGATTTACATATTATAGATAGGAAAGGCGCTGATAATCCTGTTGCTGATAATTTGTCTAGATTGGAAAATATTGCTTATGATCCCGTTCCTGTTAATGATAGTTTTCCAAATGAACAATTGGCTTTAATAAAGGTGAGCTCGCGAGAGAGCCCTTGGTATGCAGATTATGCTAACTTTATTGTTTCGAAGTATTTGCCTCCAACCTTTCCAGCTCAGCAAAGGAGGAAATTCTTTTATGACTTGAGGCATTATTTTTGGGATGACCCACACTTATATAAAGAAGGAGTGGATGGTATTATGCTAAGATGTGTTCCTGAATATGAACAACATGAGATATTGAATAAATGTCATGGAAGTGTTTATGGAGGACATCACGCTCGGGAGATAGAACCGCGCAGAAGGTTCTACAATCAGGTTTTTATTGGCCAACACTCTTCAAAGATGCAAGGAAATTTATTCTATCTTGTGATGAATGTCAAAGAGTTGGTAATTTCCAGACGCAATGAAATGCCTATGAATTATACTCTTGTTATTGAACCATTCGATTGTTGGGGATTCAACTTCATGGGTCCTTTCCCTTCTTCAGAAGGTAACACTCATATACTTGTCGCTGTGGATTATGTTACTAAATGGGTAGAAGCTATACCTACAAAAGTGCTGATGGTGACCTCTATAAAAATGCTTGTAGATGTTATATTTCCTAGATTTGGAGTACTTAGATATATTATGACTGATGGAGGTTCTCATTTTATTCATGGAGGTTTTAGAAAACTCTTGCTAAGTATGGTATTAATCATAGAATTGCTTCTGCCTCTTATCACCCTCAAACTAGTGGTCAAGTAGAATTATCAAATAGAGAGATTAAAGCTATCTTAGGTAAGACTGTTAATAAATCTAGAAAGAATTGGCTCTAGCAAATTGAAAGAGGCACTATGGGCTTATAGACTGTTTATAAAAATCCTATGGGAATGTCACCTTATAAAATGGTTTATGGAAAAGTTGTCATTTACCTCTAGAACTAGAGCACAAAGCTTATTGGGGTGTGGTAGAGAACTAAATAAAGATCCTAAATTAGCTGTAATAAGAGGTTGTTGCAATTAAGTTCTCTAGATGAATGGAGAAATGAAGCTTATGAAAATGCTAAACTCTTAAAGAAAAAGTTAAGAAGTGGCATGATAGAAGGATCATCAAAAGAGAATTTAATGTTGGAGATCAAGTTCTATTGTATCGGTCTCGTCTCACATTCTTTGCAGGGAAAT